>VZTG01009363.1:631307-672045 GCA_013397845.1 Melanocharis versteri | reverse complement strand
GAGCCGCCGCCGGGCGCGCCGGGGCTGCCCCGTCCCCCGGCTGGGGCGGGCTGGGGAGAAACCCCCGCGGTCCCGCCGGGCTCTCGGGCACGGCCGCGAGAGAGGCCAGCGGGAAAGGGCTGCCCGCTGCTCCCCTTCACCGGGCTTTGGGGGCTGGCGGGGTTTGTGGTGGGGTTTTTTGTTTCCTTTGTCGTGACTTTGGGGTAGCAGGTGTAAACACGGGCTTTTCTAGAAACCGGTGTGGCAAGGATTGCGTGAATCACGTCCGTAGGGAGGTTTGAACACACACTCTGCCTAAAGAACAGGAAAAGACATTCCTTCTTTCCAAAGAGACGAGACACACACAGGCAATACGTTTTAAAACTGTGACTGTGTTCACTTTAGAAAAGCTACTTTCAGCTAGTTTTGACATACACAGCCGCGTTTCCTCTCCTCCATCCCCACTCCCCTAGATCCTTACAGAAAATATGAGGATGCCTGAAATAACAGGCATCAGCAGCACAGAGGTAGAGATTCCCATAAAACAAACCTGAAGCTACAGACCCCACACGGAGACCCAGTGCCACCCTGGTGGTACTGTGCATGCAGCAGCTATGTCAGGATGGTTTGTGAAAAATGCATCTTTTAAGCTGTCATTTATGATGAACGAGTAACTCACACACCGTTCGTGCCGATAAAAGTTTCATAGCATCTCAGTCTACGTCACAGGAGTGTGTGTGCAAAGTGAATATGATTATGACATGACTGCAGTTTAGGCTGAGGAAGTAAAGGTTTTAATCTGCTCTCTGCGTACAAGTAAATTTCTCAATAACTGTTATTTCAAGGCTGAGAGGGATTTAAGGTATATACTTGCCTCTAGGGTAAATTTCTAAGGCAGCATCTAAAGAAAAGCAGGGGTTTTTTACTGGCAGAATTTCTTTCATCTTCCTCCTACCAGCTTAAATTAGACCTTTCAATTTATCTGACTATTCTATTTTAAATATCTATTTTATTAACAAGAGCATTATAATTCTATAGAAGTTTCTAGGGGAGATTACATCCTGTGAGCCTTGTCAAGCCTGACCGCGGCTGACTGCGACTGACTGCTGGAAACCTTGCTGCTATAGCTCTAATTCAAAGGAACATATTTAACCGTGTGCCATGATGGGCATCTTTTTGACTCCCGAGAAAACCCCTTTTTATATTTACACATATTTTATAAAATATACTATGAGTAACCTATCAAGCTGTCAGGAAACTCTATTGGTCTATAAAGCCAGATATCTCATACACACTGGTTGGATGTCCAGCCACTATATTCATATTTTCTCAGTATGTCCCAACTTAGCTGCATATTTTAAAAATAACCTGGAAGAATTGATGTACCTGGAACACATAAATTTATCCTGAAAGGGCACATGTATTTCTGCCAATATAGAAGAGGATGAATTCTCCTTTCTCAAAGGCAAGCCATCCTGCCAAAACAGCTGTCTCTCTCTCTCTCGCACATGCACACACACACACATACACATTATGGGTTTATCATTTACCTTGTAACTATCTCTGCCCAGGCCTCCTTTCTTACTGGGGTGGCCTGGGGAACCTACTGCTAACCAGTATGCCAATGAATACTTGTCTGCACCAGTTTCATAAATATAACACCAGCCTTCACCTTTTCTTGGCTTTCCTGACTCCCCCTCCTGCCCAAAGGCCAGCTCCTGGGTAGGATGAACTTGTTGGAAGGGGGATTAACCCATCCATGAAATCATTCAGCTGTGGCTGTGGTCATCTGAAAAAGGCTAATTAGGGACAGCCTGGCAGCAGAACAGAAGGTAATATAGCTCAAGCACAGCTTGGCAGACATTTCAGCACTTCCAGCTGAGACATGGAACCTGTGGCAGAGGTGGGAAAGCCCCACTTTCCTCCTGGAGGCTACATGTCAATCCACTCAGGGACAGGGACAGCTGAAGTATTTCATTCACAGAGTTGTTTTTCTTTTATTAAACTGTTCCCTCTCATGCTTACTTTAGGTAAAAGCAGCAAAATGCTTAGGCACACTGTAGAAAGCATACACATCTGTGTGCTTTCTCATGTCCGAAGGGACAAAACTGCAATCCAGACAAGCTTGGTCACTCAGGGATGTTCTGGGCAGGATGTACAAACTACAAAAAATACAGGGAACAACAACCAGGGACAGCACTGGGACTACAAATCTCTCAAGAGATGATCGAGGCAAGCCTCACCTGGCGGCCGGGACCCTTGCCAGCCTCTTTGCGTGTGACCACCAAGCATTAGCAAAGTGTCTGTGAGAATCTTCCAGATAATTCCTTGCTACCTTTTATAACCTTACTTCCAAGCAAACAGTCAAAAAAAAAAAAAATAAAAAGACTGGGGATTTTTTTCTTTCCTTCTCTGAAGTGAGGGAGCAGAACGGTACTTGCCAGGGCAGCAGCGTAGGAGCACGAGCAGTCCAGTCATTCTGCTCTTGCCACTGCTTAGAACTCACGGTGAGAGACAAGGCCAGTGGGCTGCCTGTGTCTTGCATGATTGCCCACACAGAAGCTCAGTGCTCAATCTTACCCCGTGGGTGTCCTCCTCTCCCTATTCAGTAAATGAAGGCAGATGACTGCGACAACACAGAGGCAAAGGAAGAGTCATTCCCATCCAAATTCAAAGGCAGGAAAATCCCCTTCTAAATAAATGAATGACCAAACACTGGACTCCGTTTCATAAGGAGGTACCACCCTGCAAGGCCTGTGACAGAAAATTTCCTTGGATGACCAAGAGACTTATTTATAATCTCTCATCTTTTACCCAAATAAACTCGTATGCTACAGGAGAAGAAAAGAATTGTCCTTGATGCTTTCTGACAGTGGTTTTTGATCAATCATTTATATATGAAAACTAGAAAAAATAAATTATGAAAGGCAAAAAACAACAACAAATAGAGCACTTCTTTTAAGACTTAATATTCCAAAGGCCTATCCTACACTAAAGCCAGCAACCTATAAAATGCCACTAAAGAGCTCACTAGTCCACAGGGCAGAATAAAAGGCTTTAGCACTGGCAGCAGATCTATCCCCACTCTTATTTCCATTTGGTCCATTGTCCAGGGGGAGGGTAAACCCTTAAGCAGATTGAATATACAAAGTTTCAAAAGTGCTGCCAAGATACAATAATTTATACTGGACAAACAACAGCCTCTATATTTTTGTGTTCCAGGTTGCTTTAGATGCAGCTGTAGCCCAAGGTGAATGACAAGTTCTGGTTTTGTACCCAAATGTGACAGAATTTTGGGTACACCTTTAGAAACAGTGGGACTGCCATGTGCCTGTGTCCAGAAACAAAAATCTATCTTTAGTTCTGAGGTATTGCTAATGGCATAGCTAAAGTTATTCATAGTTTAGATTTACCAGAAATAGTTGGAACAAATTAATAATGAATTAGAACATTTCTTATCATCGCAGGGAGCAAGAAGGAATAAATAGAACCATCCATATTTTCTTATTACAAAACAGTGTGCAGCCTATTACCAAACACTAATTTAGTGTTGCTTGCACTGGAAAACTGTTGAAGGGTCCCTGGCTCCTGACAGTGCAGCTTAATTCAGTCTGACGGGAGCAAGGCTGCACAGAAGCAGTCCAGGGTGGGCAGGTGAGGACCATCCCAACAGGGGTGAATCCCAGCCTGCCAGAGCCGGGCGCCGCTCAATAATTCCAATTAACCACGCTAAAGATGACAGAGAAGGGTCACGCAGAGCACAGTAAATACCAATCAGAACCACATATTTTGATGAGAGAACAACAAAGTCTTTCTCATTAAGGAAAAAAGACGTTTGGTTGGGTGTAGAAGCCTGTCCTTGGTGGCTTGTGCACCCTGCAGTGCAGCCTCTGCCTTGTGAGGCTGCAGCCCACGCTGGCCACAGCCAAAATTGCCCTAAGCATGGGGGCCCTTCGTGTGGCTTAGCTCCCTGTTTTGTGCGTAGTAGTGAGCAACAGGGAGAGCTCCCACATCCCTTGGCAGCACAGGAGGGCCTGTGCCCCATCAGATGCGTAGCCCCAGAAATGTGGGGTGGGGTGTGGGGTGAGGCTGGAGAGCTGGGTTTGGTGGCCTCTGTGCCACAAGTTGGCTGGACAGCAGACACTGGGGCCACCAGCCAGACACAGGGGCCAGGAAAGAGAACATAATCTTTGTCTGCTGTCGTAACTTGAATAAAGTACTCGAGTCTACTTAGCCTAGAGGAAAATGTGTGGTTCTTAGTTTTTATATTTAAAGATAGCACAAAGAATTTCTTGTGTGTGGCCTTATGGTCCAGTCCATCTCTATCTTCTAATAAAATGCATTTCTGTAACAGCCAAGGCAATTAATCACTTAAACAGAATTGGATTACAATCTCCATTACTAGAAAATCTTTAAAGTCAGGCTTGCTATCTTTCTAAAAGATCTCAAGCTATCGAGCCGTTCTTTGCCCTGCTTTATGCAAAGGTCAGACTGGATGTTCGTAATGGCCTCTTCTAATGTCAAAAATCGGTCTCTGACCCTTGTGATGCCACTCACAGATTTCAGACAGAACCGCACTGGATTTATTGACCCTTCTCATTAGGAATGAAGGTTGACTGCAGAAACTCCTGTGTGATTTCATAACTCCAGGTACATGTCTATTGAGCTCATTATGTAAATACTGATGTCTTTGGTCAGTTTTGAATTTCATAGGAGTTTGCAGAGCCCAGCACAAGCCAGAAACTGCTAGGACATTGCAAGACTGAACTCTCTCTTTTGATCCCCAAATTTGTCTCCAGAGGTAACTGCATGTCTCAGTAGCAACAACATAGTGATAAACTATGATACTCTGTAGAAATGTTTTAAATCCTGAAACTTAAATATGGTATTTTTCACTGTAGTGAAAATCGGTTTCTTGGGGATTTCTTGCTTCCAAGTGCAAGTATATTATTGACTGTGATATGTGTCTTCAGGAAAAAAAAAAGAAGTTATTTGCCTATAATTTGGGGTGATTCTCTGACATATTTTACTCTAAAGCAAACACATTTTTTCTCTAAGTCTCAGTAACACTTGAGATTGCTCTAAAATATATGTTGGTTTTAACAGTCTGTAAAGAATGTTTTACCATTACATAAATAACTTCAGTTAGTTTCTCTGGTAAAATATCTGAATGTGACATGAATTTGCTCAGAAACACAACACAAAAAAAGTTTGAGCAAGGAAATGAAGAAATAACATCTTATCATCTAATGCTAACACTTTAAGTCGTTTTGGCTTTTGGGTGTGGTTCTGGTTTGATTTTTTTAGTAAGGACTCCACAGTGAGATACCTTTATATATTCCACATATCTTTCTGGGATAAAAAAGACTTATCACGTTCAAAAGAAAGCCATTGTCAAGAACATTATTTATTCAAACATGTCCTCTATGGAAAGTAAATAACTCTGGTTTTAATACAGCTCCTGACCCCTATCTCCTCAGATTCATCCTACCAATTCTGTTCTCAGACAGGGATTGCTTCTGATGTACTGTTCATTTCCACATAGCCTCTTTCTTTCCTCCCATTCCTAATGTAGAATATTTTTATATAATTATCACAGTGGTACAACAAGGTAAACCTTAAGATTTTGTTTATGAAAGGGGAAAATATTTTTTCAGTACTGAGAAAATTTTGCTAAAACCCCCACATCACAGATTTAGAAAAAATATTGTATTTTATTTTAGATGAAAGACGAGTTGCATGTGGTCTGGTGATGATATGCCCATACTTAATGTGGGTTCTTCATACTTATAAAATATGCTACAATTATGCAATAAGTTTCATCTGAATGCATTACTACTAATTTCACAATATTCTTATAAGTAATATATTTATTAATATATTACGTCTATTTTATCCAGTTAAGTATGAAATACAGCAAACTCGGTGACCTTCTTGGGAGCACATAGCTAAAAAACATGAATAGTTCTAAAACAAATACCTGACCCCATTGATGTCAAAGCCAAGATCCTGATTACTTCAGTGGGGTCAGATGGTAACTTTTGGTAATCTGATTCCCAATTTTTTGCCAGTGTTAGAGGTTTAGCACTCAGGAATAATACCTCTCGTGCCTCCAGACACTCAGTGCCACTAATCTATAAAGTAACGAGCTGCCAGTGAGTTCTGTCATGGATTCAAGGGAGATTAGAATTTAGGCCCTATGAAGAGTGATTTTAGGTGAAGAAATTCCTGCCCCAGCCCCCAGACTTGTAGTCACTAGGTGACGGTGTCCACCAGTGCATGTAGAAATCAGCAACACCTAGATGGCAAAGAAAACATCTCCAAGAAAAAGAAAATGTACAGTCAATGACATGAAACACTAGTGAATTCATGTATTTGTTGCTAGTTTGAAGATGATTAATAACCTTGAACTAAACTAAAAAGAATCAAAACATCATTACTCATCCTCTGGGAACAAGGTAATCAAAGGAGACTTTGCAACTGAGTAAAGCCTGTCCTTCAAAGGAAATCTTTCCCCATCTTCCAGTGCTGATTAGTGAATAATACTGCTAGTCATTACACTCAGTAGAGTTGGTGTTCTTCCTTGATTTTCGTGGGGGAAGAAGAGGCAGTAAGGAGAGCTGAATCACAAGTTTTCCTTGTATTTTTTCTTAATGAACAATGGTGCACACAGCTGCTCTGGAAAACAGTGACAGGTAAACTCAGCACAGTCACTGGAGTGCATTAAAAAGATGACAAAAGTTCCCAAGCATCGACCCATAGACAGAAAGTATAAACTTGGTATTAGGATGTGAAGAAAAGTGTAATGTCCAACGATTCCTCTTGTTTTCAATATCTGCATTTAGTTTAACTATCTATAACTAGAGTAAATACTTTTTCAAGATCACTCCTCAGCATTTCTGTAGATTTCACAGGACGGGAGACAAACCACCCCAGAATGCATGATTCATGGTTATAAAATTCAGGGATGTTAACTGGGAAAAGTGTTGCAAAACATTAGATCCTGGAGTTATTTTGTGCTGTGCTACGTTAGTCCTAAATGAGCCTGCAAAAAAAAAGAGAAGCTGCACTCGAAGAAGAAAATATTTTCCCTGCTCCAGTTAGGTAATATAAAACTGAAAGGTCACAGAGATATTAAAATCCAATTTTTTTAACTAGTAAGAAATGGAGAAGAGGCAAGGGGGTGGTGGGGTTCTCCTTTCAGATGGATTTTTGGAAGGAGCAAGGTGGATTGAAGTAATGTACAGCTTTTTAGTTCCACAGAGGTCTGTGAGCAGGGCACTTACAGTTGCTTTATCTCACAGTTGCTGCCTTACTTTTGCTAAGCACTGCATACTTGCAACTCGCAGCGAACTATTACATGTCACTAATACCCTTACATGGCCTGGAGTCCTATTGAGAAAAGCAGCAAGTTTTAAACATACTAATACAACAAATAGGAGCACTGAATGTTTGCCTTCCTGGGGACTGGGCTGTTAATGGCACCTGCATAGTACTGGCTGTAGGAACTGTTTATTTTACAGTATCTTAAACCTTTAGATTATCTTCCAGGTAAAATGTTAAAGCAGGGTAAAAGGAAAAATTTTAGGAGTGACACCTTCACACTATTTTCCCAACAGGACCAGCAGAAGCTGTACCTTTGAGAGAAACTCCTAAACATTTTTTTCACAAAGCATTTGAAAGTAAGTTATAAGGAAAACCCTGTCTGTGAATGAAGCAGTATTGCAGAGGAATCAGTGTAGTTCACACAGATATATTGCAAAGAAATCTGTAGTGCACTTTTTAATAGCTCAGCACCAGATTCTCTCTTGTTCTATCACATCCCCATCGCTCAGTTTTGCTTTGGCAAAAGCTACAGCGGTGTGAGGTACATCCATCCATCCTGTCCTGTCCTGTCCTGTCCTGTCCACCCACAGAAAGCCGTAAGTGTCACAGATGTATCATATCCAACAAAGGTATTACAAATACACCAAGGAGGGGTTCATCTGTGAGAGAAAACCCAATTTTATTATGACCATAACATCCCCAAGGTGCCAGTGCAGAATATTGTGGCAGACTCCTGTATAAGTGATTTTCTCATCTTCCTGGCTGTTAGATCTCTTACAGATTAGGCGGAGAGCAGCAGGGCTAGAAGTGTCGAATTGGGAATATCTGCTGTTTGTTTGATGTCTCACGGCCCTGTTGCATAAGAGCTGTTGTAGCCACACGGGTGCTGTGGGCACGGGGTACACTTGCCCCAGCAGACACCAAGGTCTGGCCACCTTAGCCAAGGGTTTGACATTTCACGTGTTTGAGAGGCATCTTCCGACGCCACGGACCACATAAGACAAAAAGTGATGGCCGTCCCGAGGGGATCTGAGAGACAACAGGAAGGGAGGCTTTGTGCGGGAGTGGATGTACGCGCAGGCTGGTGTTCATTTAGCCAGACTGAGAAACAGCAGCCTCAAGGACATAGCAACCCTGGCTTTCGCACGCAACAATCCTTAGAGGCTGTCCCAGGAAGAGCTCTGCAGCCGGGGGAATTCAGCACAGAGCGGGGTGCGCGGCCCGATGCCGCCGGACGGCAGAGGTGGGGCGGGGGAAGCGCAAACCCCCCGTGCCAGCTCGCGGCCGCTGGATTGCAGCTGGCACGGGGGGATGCCACCCCTCCCGCCCCGAGCCCCGCTCCTACAATAAAAGCACTTTTGCCTTCTGCAAGCTGTGGGGACGTCAGTCTCTCGCTTTGGGGCAGGTGCGAGCCCTCGCCCCGAGTACCTCCAGGCGCATTGAGGCGCCTGAGTCATGCCGAGGTGCGCTGGGAAGCAGCGAGCAGTCTCCAGGGCGAGCAGGGGCAGGCGCGAGTGCCCATCCCACCGGCTGTGCCGGCGAGCCCGATGGAAAACCGCCTCCCGGTTTGGGTACGCGATGTTCTAAGTGCGCTCCGTGACCGGCCACGGTGAGAAAAACATTTTCTTGTTCTCTCCCAGTGCATTACGAAAACCCACTAAAAGGTGCTTTTCGCACCACAAAACCTTTTAAAAGGATTCTGTCAACACAAAAGCAACATTGACAGCAGTTGCCTTTAAAAGTACTCGAGTCTTCAAACTCTGAAATATGCTTCTTAATTTATTTTTTTTTAATTTTCCAGACTTGGTCTACTACCAGGTTTCAGAGAAATGTTTTCTGTAATTGCTTGAGTAAGAAAATGCATTGTGAGATTAATGCACATAACTGTTATTAAAACAATTTGTAAACGTATCCTCCACAAAATGGATATTGAAACACGTGGATCCTTGCCTCAGTAATAAAATAAAAATTGTTGTAGGGAAAATTAATCAGAGATATTGAGAGGACTAGGAGACCCATTTGCATGTGGTGCACATGGCCCAGATCATGTCACCAAGTGGTCACAGTTGTCTGCTGCATTATTTTTCTCTCCTCCTTTACCCTTCATTCAAGTGTATCCCCCATCCTGGCACTGGATGATAGGATGCACAAATCTGGTTTTGCTCACAGAGCTTTTCCTTTGCTTCTGATGATATTAAGAGGCAAGTTGCCACACAGAAAGCAACACGCCCATCTCACGTACTTCAGGCGCACTGTTGCCATTGCTGTCTCTGGGAAAACATACGGATAGGCCACCACTTTCACCCTTCATTTCTCAGCAATCAGAGAAGCAATTTTTGATGAAATAGGATGGGCACTCAGAGTTCTGTCTCCTGCAACTTCTTTCTTGACTTCCATTCTGATAATCTCATTATTGTAAAACTTGTATAAATGCTTCCTACAGAGCAATTTCAGCACAAGAATCTGCAAGTAAAATCAGTCAATTCGTTTATAAATTATGAGTCTTCCATATTTTGGAAACAACATACAGCTCTGGCCACTGCAGCATGCAGGTAAGGAAGAAAAAACTAGAAAATCTTGGTGTTGGTACTGTTGAGAAGGAATTGTGTGCAACAGTCGCTTTTTGTGTTGAGAGAAACAAGTTATTATTACAGTAAGGAAGCATTCACTGTTTTGGAATAGTACCAAATAGCATCTTAATTTTTATTTTAAAGGGTTTATTTTATTTGTTCATTCAATAGGAAGCATCAAAGATGCTAACAGCTAAAAATTAATCACTCTGCACCAAAATATCCTGCTTCCAGAAATAATCATGCAAGTGATAAAACCACTGGTCATTTGTTGCTTTGCAAAACTTTCTCAATTGGCAACATGGCAATCCAGTGCTTGCATCAATGCCTTGGCCAGCAGAGATTAGCCAATCTGACTGGACAGCTAGTAAAAATGAAATTTCAGATATTGAGAACAAACCAATTCATCCCCTGAAGACTGGGGAGCTCAGGTTGACTGCCAACCCTGACACTTGCCAGTAACAGTTACATTGCAGTGCTATGCAGTAACAGATCCCAAAAGAGCTTCAATATTTTCACCTTATATCAGGAACTCAGAGGCAGTCACTGGAGAATATCCTTCGGTAAGGATAGTTTATGGTTATAAAAAATGCAAAATGCATAATACAAAATTCAACTGCGGTGATTTCTTGTTTGGTTTTTTCCTTTTTTTTTTCAGGACTAAAACAACATGTCCAAAGAATAAACAAAATCGACCTCATGTACATCAGTACTGAAGACCTATACAAAGACTGCAATGTACTAAACTTTGAAAAGCACAAAAGATCCATATGGAACATTCTACATCTGAGGAACATTCATTCAGGATCCTGCAGAAAGGTTCAAAAGATGGAGGTGACTAATCCGGCCTCTTTAATGACTAGAAAAAAAAACAAATTGGAAAATAACCACCTTCCAGGCCTCACTTCATGCAGTGACCTGGAAAACAAACCCTATTGGCACCAGCAATCAAGCCTTCCTGTATTATCTTCCCAGGGGGTTGATTACACTGTCCTAAATATTGGGTGAGTGCCTGAGGTCCAGAATTCTTCACACTGTAGTTATTCCTCAAGAATCCAAACACAATTAGAAAAGCAGAAACATACAGTGGTAGTCAGTATACAGTATGGCATTACAGTACCAACAGTTCAGAATCACCAGTCAGGAGGGGTAGCAAAACAAGGATATAGCCTGCCAGCTGTGGACTTTATGATTTTCAAGGCACCTTTTACAACAGGAGCAAAAAAGTAGTTCAGAAAACAGGAAAGCATGGCAGTATCACATCTGTTTCTCCCAAACTGACAATTTTTGTAGTTAAATGAAAAAAAAAATCATAGAATCAGAGACTCATTGAAGTTGGAAAAGACCTCTAAGATCATTGAGTCCAGTTCTTAACCCAGCACCATCAAGTCCACCACTAAACCACATCCCCAAGCGCAACATCCACACCCCTTTCGAACACTTCAAAGCTGGTGGTTCCACCACTTCACTGGGCAGCCTTTTCCAATGTCTAGTTGTCTTTCAGTGAAGAATTTTTTTCCTAATATCTGTTCTAAACCTCCCTTGGAACAACTTGCAGCCATTTCCTCTCATTCTGGTACTCGTCATTTGGGAGAAGAGATCAACCCCCACCTTGCTACAACCTCTTGTCAGGTGGTCGTAGAGAGCGATTAGGTCTCTCCCGAGCCTCCTTTTCTGCTGATTGAACAGCCCAAGCTCCCTCAGCTGCTCCCCTTATGACTCACTCTCCAGACCCTTCACAGCTCCATTGCCCTTCTCTGGACATGCTCCAACCCCTCAATGTCCTTCCTGAACTGAGGGGCTCAGAAGTGATCACAGGACTCAGGGTGTGACCTCACCNACACAGGATTCAAGGTGTGGCTTCCCCAGTGCCGAGAACAGGGGGACAATCCCTGCCCTGGTCCTGCTGGCCACACTATCGCTGATACAGGCCAGGATGCCATTGGCCTTCTAGTTCACCTCAGCACACTCTGGCTGTTGTTCAGCCAGAGCCCCTTTTCCAGAGAGCAGCTTCCCAGCCACTCTGCCCCCAGCCTGTGGCTCTGCATGGGGTTGCTGTGACCCAAGTGCAGGACCTGGCACTTCACCTTGCTGAATTTCATACAACTGGCTTCAGGTACTATTCTCCAGAACCCATTCTCTTCTAATCTATTTTAAGAAAAAGTTCTAGTTTTGTCTTGCACGCACGATTTGATCAAAGGATGCTTGAATGGCAAACTTCTGAAGCCAGAGAAAGTCTTTAAGCGTTCTAAATAAGTGATGGGTTTGTTTCACTCACATTTCTAACTTACATTAAACCAAACAAAGAACAGAAAATGTTTTTTCAATGTTAGCTTATTACACTGACAGAGAGTTCCTCAATGTTCCTCTCACGTTTTTGTTCCTGCTGTGGTCAAATCCCAGTGTGCTGGCTAGTACAGGTAGTGCACTATGTCAGGCACTGTGTGCACCTGTTGGAAATGGTTCTCACCCAAAGGCTTCACAATCTGAAAAGAGAGGACAGGCATGAATAAGAAACTATAAGCGCAAGAAAGACGGCTTCCCTGTGATTATACAGGGAAAGTGGTCTCAAAGTGGGAAATAAACTCCACATCTGCTGTTCTCTTTCAGCATACTACTTAGAAGTACACAACTGGGTTTTTTCTCTTCCTTTTTTTATGGTTTGGGCATTAATAAGGCTTGGTCTCACTGGCAAATTCCAGCTAAAGATCACAGGGAATGTGTTCTGTTAAATGCAACTCTCTGGCCAAATTTGGGCCTGCTACGTAATCCTCAATATTACTGTGCTGATAACTGTTTCTCTTGTGGTGTTCACACTCGAAACAGAGGTCAAATTTTATGAACAATTTTTTGTCTTCGATGTGATAAGCAAGCATGCCTGCTGCTTGGACTCCTGCAGGGAATTCACATCCAGCACTATAATTTCCAATTCCTTAGCCCATCAAGTACTGTTGATGTTTCATTTCATAGCAGGCAGAAGAGCATGAAGTGGTTTTTTGCTCTCAGAGGACTTAAGGAGGAAAAAATTTTAAGAAATGTAAGAAAAAAACGAGTAAAATTCATATGACAATTGCATACATCCTTATTGCATCACCCATACACCGCAGAGGAGGTCAGCTGGTATTAAAGATGACATATTCTTATTCTTATTTTCTTAATATGCTTTATATGCTAATTGCACACACTTGCTTATCGTAAGGTCTGCAAAAAACACTGTTCTGTAACAAGTTCATCTCAATCACATAACTTTAGTTGGAAATTGGTCTCAAGAAACTTTGTTTAAAATGTTTTAAAGATGGAAGAAGTGCATACTCACACATTTTATTGGATTCAGGTTATTATAAGGGTAAACCTTAAGTGAACATTTCTTCTGTTGAACTGGAATCTAAATTGAGAAGCTTTTTAGAAGTAGAGGTTTTACTTCACTTCTACTGAAAGCTTCAGCCCTGAGGTGAAGCTTGATGAAGCCCTGATGAAATCACCCTGAATGCCACATGGAGAGAATGCCATTCAGTAAGCAGTGATCTAGTTGAAAAGATCAAGAAAGTAATTTGTGGCCTTTTACATCTTTAATGCAGCACAGAGTTTAGTCATTTTCGACAGAGATAGATTAGATGTGTCTGGGTGAGTAACCTGAGGGCAATTCATTAATTAGGAAGAACATGCAGCTGCATTGTGCAAAATTAGGAAGGAAACACATTTGCAGATGCATGAATGGCAGCATGAAAAATTTCTTCTCAGTTCTCTTGTGTAAACTGGCATAAAAGCTTGATTTTATTCTGCAAATTGGTCATTTCTTTTTGGAGATTTTAGAGGTGCCTGAGTAAGTCCAGGTGGATAAAGTCCATACAGCTGAAATCCTTTTTCAAATTGTTTTGATCCAGCTCCTCATGGTTCATTTCAGATCTGCAGTGTCTGGTGTTTTGGGCAAGTCAAATACTATGTTTAACTGACATGTGAAACTAGATTTGGGAACTGAGTGGCTGAATGGTGAAAAGCAAAATAAAAGATCAGACCCAGCAGTGAAAAAGAGGTCATGAAATGAAACAACTTTTATGAAACTGAAAATATCTGGTGCAGTCTTTCAAATTACAAATTTCTGATTAACAAGAATGCATACCAAAATTCTATTTAACCAATACTGCCAGAATAATGAACATCATTATACTTGTCACCATTTCCCCATTGTCCTGGGAAAATTATTATTTAGAGACTACAGATTAAGGTAGTTTGAAATCAGATGTCCTTAAACATGATGGAAGAGGAGGAAGAATTGACAGTGCAGTACTTTCTCATTTAAAAGAACATTTTCCTCTATACATTGTACTTAAAAGATCAGACATATCACTTTCATTTGCACTTAATTTCATTACTGGCAGAAGATACTGAGGGAGGAGAAAAACAGCTAAGCAAGCAGAATTGCAAAATTCTCTGTTTAACACAAGAAATGAGCATTCAGTATTTTCCTCCACACACTTTATAAATGAAGAGGTCCCAATTCTCACATTTAGACCACCTGGAATCTGCTTTGAGATTCTAAAATAATAAAAATAAAATATTTTAATATGTTGGGTTTTCTATTCATATTTTACTACTTGAAATTTTAGCCAAAGTGTACGAATTAAAAAGAATACAACAAAGTCCTCAGACATCAAGTGCAGCAAGTGAAGTAGGTAAAGAAATGAATGTAGCTTGGTGCCATTGGACTATTGTTTCCTAAAATCTTCATGAGTACCTCCAGCTGAGATACTTCTTCAATGCCCCACCAGTTCAATTCAATTCCCATTCCTCCCCAACCAGAAATGCTTGCCATGAAGATGGATAATGAAATTTAGAAATTTAGCAAATAGTGGGATTGTGAGAAAAGGAGTCACAGCTGAAAGGCTGGATGTTTTAAAGGTCAGGCTCAGACGTGTTGACAGGGTAGGAGTTTACACAATAGACTCATCTGCCCTGTCTGGTGAAAGCTTAGTGATGCTAACTCCTGTATCAGAAATCAGTCAGATGTAATATAGGTTCAGACTGTCAGAACTTTACGTGATTTCCATGCATGGCAACCGACTTTTTTTTTTTTTTTTAACGGAACCCAGGACTTATTTTGACTATGTTTAATAACATTGCAAGTCAACTTTCTTTCAGGACTATATATTGTGTTTTAGGAGCCTGATGTCAAAGCAAAGGTGCATGTGAACCGGCTCTCAGAAATACCCATCCCTCACTTGGGCATCAGAAGAGGTTACAGGTGGTCACACACTTGGAAGTGGGTGCCAGGTTTACTTGAATATCTGGACTAAAGTACTGCAAAGGTGACTGTTTAGGGCTTAACAATCATTATCCCTTTGCAGATGGGTGCTGAGTCCCTTTGATAATCTGTCTCAGTAAGTCGTTGAAAATGAGTATGTTCGAAACACTACACCAGGAAAGAGAAATAATAACACATTATTAAAGAAATAATTTGACACTGCCATGCATTGAAAACATCTGTGACTGCCTTAAGTGTCTGGACTGCCAGAGGTTAGCATTCCTATTTTTTTTACTATTTTATCTTAATTGCACCATAAAAGCCTAAAAAACATCACAACGGTGACAGTTAATATTGAAATGGAAGCCACATATTAAAAAAAGATATAAAGAATCACATAACAGAAATGCCTAAGATGAAATGAGACACTATTAACAAGTTACTTTTGTATGTGTCTGATGAGAAAGGGCACAAGAGAATGAATTATGTAAGTTGTGCACATACTTACAGGAAAACAGATGCTTACAAACTTTAAGACAGAAAACCAAGTATAAAATCCTTCAGCTACCATAGTTACTTTGGTACAGTTTGGATGGACTTCAAGTTAGCAGTTTTGAAAGTGTCAGAGTGATAAATAAAATCCTTGGCAGAATGTAAAACCATGATAGCTTAAAAGAGGAATTCCTTGAGGAAAAATGTGAGAGGCAGAACAGATGTTCCACTTTCCAGAAAAAATGTCTTCAGCAAACCCATGTATCCACTGTAGTTTAATTGAAGAGTCGTCCATCCTACATTTTCACAAGGTGAAGGAGACAGTTGTTTACTGATGGAAGGGAGTTAACGGTTACTTCTTCGTTTTCAATAAATATTTCATTATACAACTACAAAGAGAGAAAAATGAAACCTCCAAACACCAGCTAATAGGTCCAAAGCTTAATGGTTCTTTACAAGGCAAAGGACACATGACAGTTCTTTCCCACATTTTCGTAAAATGATTAAGCACCACCATTCCGAGAAAAAAAAAAATTCTGGTAAATTACTTTTGTGACATCAGGAAAAAATAGACTTCTTTGGAGACATATAATAGTCTCTAATGGCAAGATATTTATTTACAAGTAAATACAAACAGTCAGTTTGGGGTTTAGTCAACTCATATTTCATTTCAACTGAAAAAGCTGGAGAGGAGAGAAAAAAATTGCCACTGTCAGATGACAGTATACCATGTCTCACCTTGATTTGTGACTTCAGAAATTTAAGAACCAGGTTTTGAGAGAGGATCTGCTTTTACCCAGGGGGCTGCATCTCTGTAGTCACGTGTGAATTTCTTCAGCCCACACTTTATTCGGGAATGGAGGACTGTGACTCACACCCACATCAGTGGGCAGGAGGAGCCATGGCTCTGCTCTTGGCAGTTTTGATCCACGTTTTTTGACTTTTTTTGTTTCACAACAGAGGGGGAAACTCATTTGTTTAGCTTCACTTATTCAGTCTCATTTAGCTAAATATTGAACCAAATAAGTTTTGAGTTGACCAAACCTCACTTTGGCCAAAGAAATGGATATGGTTCTGAATTTGGTTTGAAGATATTCAGGAACATTCACATGTCTCTTTGTCACAGCTTGTCCCAAAGATCCTAGGAAAACATTGAGGGAAATCTGACACAACCTAAAACTTATCCAGGCAATAGAGAGAAACATGATGGAATTCATTCCTTACTACCTGAAGAACTCCTCATTTGACATTAGTTTCAGCAGTTCTTCATGCAGACACATGGATAGGTGACAACAACTGAGTGGCACACAAACAACTTAAGAAGAAGGCAAGTGTCAAGACTTCAGGTGTGCTTAGAACTTATGCTGCCCAGCTCTTGCAACTGCTGCTCTGGCACTTTGCACGCTACTGGGCTCATTTCAGACAAAATATGCTTGTGAAGATATTCTATCAGCATGACATTTTTCAGCTTTACATATCTTGTGGCACTTAGAAAGAGCTTTCGAACAAGTGACCCTCATGTTTTTCAAAGTTGGGTTGATTCATTGATAACTGTGCATTGAGAAGGACGATGTTTCTGCTCTATGGAAATCAACTCTGCCTTGCAAAACACAAACACAAAGAGTGCACTAGTCACGGCACTCATGCCAGAGGATTGTATCAAACTGGTTAGTCTCAGAAGACTTATCAGCACCTCGTATCCACCAGATTTTTGTGCCTTAAGTGTAACTGGTTGAGAAGGATGGAGAGGAGGACAAGCTGGAAAATTCAGGTAGTGTCATAGCCCTGAGGCACTGCCAGCCCTGCCTGTCCCTCTCCATCCCTCCAGGGCCCTCCCTACGCAGCCCACAGCCCAGAACTTCATGTCAGCTTGCCATGGCCATCAGCCCCCTGCCACAAAACCACAGCAGGGCCATCTCCATCTCCCAGCTGCCCTGCCTCAACCTGCAGGTCCGCATCCTGGCCTGTCCCCAGCCCCAGGGAGGTGCCCAATGCTCCTGGCTGTGGTGCAGGATGAGCCCCAGCTGCCAAACCTGCCCTGACAGACCCAGCAGGGAGCTCCCATGGTCCCCAGGGAGCCCCCAGGGAGCCCCTGCCTCTGGCTGTGACCTGATGGGATGGGAGATAAATTGTACAGCTCCAGTCAGATGAGCTGCATTTTCCAACGTGCCAAAATCCCACTGGATTTTCCAACAGTTTTCCCTGAAGAAAGTTGCAATACAGCTCTAGATATATGCTTTTGAGGGGTCCCTGTGTTGCTGCTTCAACAGTGTGCCCCAGCAGCACAATATCTGCTGCAGCTGGAGCCCCTCCAAGCCCAGTCCTGCTTCTTCAACGCTTTTAGATCCTCCTGAACAAGTTCATTTTGAGTTTTCCTGGACTTTTTTGCAAGTCTTCTTGAGCAATCTGTTTGATTAAAACACACAGAGGTCTTGAGGCTGCATCAGGAGTGAGAAGCAGTGATGGAGTTCAGGGAGTTTCTCTGGTCCTCACAAGTGCTTCTGCAAGGGCTGTAGTGTGTCCTAGCTGGAAAACCCTTTATGATGCTGGTGGCACTGGAGCAGTGTCAGTGTGTTAATGTGAGGTGACTGCAGAGCCCTATTTCTGGCTTTATTGAGAAGAATGGAGCACCTCTCCTATGAGGAGAGCCTGAGAGAATTGGAATTTTTCCGCTTGGAGAAAAGAAGACTCTGGAGAGACCTTTTTGTGGCCTTTCAGTAGGGACTACCACAGCACTGGAGAGAGACTTTTCACAAGGTCATGTAGTGATAGAACTAGGGGGAATGGCTTTAAGCTGAAAGAGGGTGTGTTTAGATTTAGATATTAGGAAGAAATTCTTTACTGTGAGGGTGGTGAGGCACTGGAATGAGGTGTCCAGAGAAATTGTGGATGCCCCATCCTTCGAAGTGTTCAAAGCCAGGTTGGATGGGGCTTAGAGCAAACTGGTCTATTGGAAGACAACCCTGGCCATGGTAGGGGTTTGGAACTAGATGATTTTTAAGGTCCCTCCCAAACTAAACCATTCTATTATTTGCAAGAGGAGTGTGGGGCAAGCTGGGAACTGGTGTTTGGTGAAACAAGAGTGCTGTTAACCAGCTGGAAGAAGGCCAAAAATAAATAATTTTGTTTTTCAGCAAAGATTAACTATGTTAGATATGTAGTGGATTTTCTCATTGTAAAGACAATGAGTCTCAGGACCAAGGTGTAGAGAAATTCTCAGTGACCTCCTTCATTTCAGGCATTCATGAATTGTTTGACAAATATCTTTGCCAGTGGCCTAGATACACTTGATGCCTTTCAGCAAAGAATTAGAAGATTTATTGAAATCCTTAACACATTAGATTTCTATGAGTCTTATTTCTACGACTCCTAGGAGCAAAGTATTTGTGCACTATAGAGTTATGAACAGTATCTTATCCATATTTCTCACACAGCATCTAACCACATGTGTCTTTTGCAGCATTAGCCTCTGGTAGTCCAAAAAATAGAAGAAAAAAAAAAAGGAACAAAACCATGTTTTGCTCCTGCCACTCCTAAAAGAAAGATTGTCTTCGATACCTTTGCATTAAAACAAAATTGTGGAAAGCAGGAGGCTTTGCCAGTGGTTACCTGCAGGAAAAGAAAAACAAAATAAAATCCAGAATGAGAATTTGACTTATCCTTCCATTTAAAAAGAAAAATAAAAGGAAGAAAGAATCATCTCTTCTGGAAGTGCTACTCCCAGCGGCATTGTAATAGCTGAAAAATATCTTCTTCACATTTTCTATGCAAATAATCTTTATCCACTTTTAGATAATGACATTTGGGTAGAGAAGAATAGATTTCCTTTGGGAATGCTTTTATGTCACGTGGCATTCAGTTCCTGAAAACAGCAATTGATCTGTGGGGGTCAAATATACTTAAGATGTGATTAATATTACCAGAAATTAGTCCCTTAATAGTCTCTTTTTCAGGCACAATACCAATAATCAGCTGGCTTCTTTTCCATGCACACATAACACATACCACATTGCTGTTACTTTGCAGAGTTTGTATTTAGCATTTATCCCATTTTTGGATTCACTCTTTTGTTGGTATTATTAGATGTAAGTCCATAAAACTAATTTTCACCAACATTAGTACAATCTACATGGTGCAAGGCCTACAGTTTTAGCAGTATTTTTGCTACATTAGCAATGGGTCTCTTGTGAGAAAACTGCTGTGCAGAAATTTTACTGTGCTCCTATGACAGCTGTTCACCATGTGTTTGAAAGGAACTATCAGGTGTGTTTCTAATTAAAGTGTTTAAGGAATCATCAATAGAAAATGGCAGCTGACAAAATCTAGGTTTTCCCCTACCCTAAGCCAAAGTTTTGGTGAGAGGAATTTATTGCAGAAACAATAGCAGACATTAATAGCAGTTTGCTGAGATGCAAGTTTGGTACCCTGCTCTGATTTTCTAGGAGCACTCAGGCATTTGCTTGTACAGACACAGGAGGAAATACACAAGACCTCACAGATGCTACAACTTTCTGTGGGTTTTTGGTTTTTTCTTTTATGAAAACTGTTCTGCTTAGAATACTTGTATGAAAAAGTATACAGCCCCACATTTGAGGTAATGCAGGACACTCGAATGGAAGTCTCTGAGACTGCAGGACCCAAGAGCTGTAGTGAGCAGAGTAGGGGATGTAAAAACATAAAAACTGTTATATTGTCTCAGACCAGTGGTCCATCAAAATTCCTTGCCCACCTCCAACAGCAGCTGCTAGCAGATGCTTAGGAAAGACCACAAGAACAGCACATGCCTATATTGACACTTTTTCCCCCAGCACTTACAGCTTCTGGCTGTTTGTGGCTTAAGGAATAATTGGGATATTAAGTGTATCCTCATTCTGATGTTCCGTCCTTGTTTGACTTTTCCCTATGAATGTGTCTAATTGCATTTTGAACAGTTTTATACCTTTGACTTGCATCAGCTACGTGAAACGAGTTTCACAGCTTAATTAGCAGNGCCCTGCTGAAATCTTACTTCAAATGTGACTAGAACTTCAGAATTCTACACTTAATAAATGAGAACTTCTGCCCATTTCATCCCTTTGCTGTGACACTCTGGTATACTGGGCAATTCAAAATTGCACTCTGTAGATGACAGCTATGTGCTTCATCTACATACTAACATTACTGACTTGTCCCTCAAACATAGCCAGGGTCCACGGTGAAGTTTGGAGACTGGGTACTGCAAAAGCTGTGTACCGCAGAAGGGTACCTGCAGGAGCCTGAAGACAAACATGCTCAGAACTTATTGCCAAGCAGGTTTAACTTAAACTACAGCTTTGCAAGTGAGGCAGATGTGAAATACCAGAGCGTGGTATGCCCAAGCATTCCACACTGATCATGGCTACACTCACCTTATCAGGCAAGAGGAAGAGATAAGCTAATTGTTTGATCAGGCTTAGCATTCTCAGATAACACTGTGTCAGCAATGCCTGTTTATAAGCAAAATTCATTCAGTATTGTAGCTTATAATGTTAGTTCTGGACGAGCCAGCTATACAAACGGCAAAGAACTGCATCTCAGTTTTTACGCCAGAGCGATACATGGTGCCTGCTCTATGCTGACAAGTCTGCCACCCTGGAGCACATACAGGCATCTCTGAGACAGGAATTCCCCACCTGCAATCTATAAAGAGTCCTTGCAAAACCCATAGTTGATGTGAACCTACCCACTGTTGTGCAGGAAAGGATGAGAGTTGAACAACATTTTTCAGATGTATTAGACCACCCATTTCTTGGTCAGTGCTGGCTAGAAAGAAAATCATGGCCAAGAGGCACATGGAATGAAAATAATGAAAAGCCTTCAGGCCGTATCTTGTCCTCTCCTGGAGACCCTAGCATAAGGAACATTTCAGAAGACACAGATTTTGAGTTGTACAGGTCTTTCTCTTATGTCAACCATTCCCAGATATTTCAGCAGCCAAGAAAGGCAAATGCAGCAGGGATTTAAAATTAATAAAGAGCCCAGTACAGGTTAGAATCTGAGTGGCTGGGGAGCAGCCTTGCTGAAAGGTACCTGAGGGTCCTGGGACACAACAAAAGCTGAACATGCGTCAGCAGAGCACAGCTGCAGCAACAAAGTCAAACTGGATCCTGAGCTGCAGCCAGAGGGGCATTACCGGCAGTGATGGAGATGTGATCATTCCACTCAGGGCTGGTCAGGCTCTTTCTGGACTGCTGCGTCCAGTTCAGGTTGCTACACTTCAAGACAGAGGGACGCAGACTGGAGAGGGTTCAAATGAAGGCTGCAAAGATAATCAAAGGGCTGGAGAACCTGCCCCATGAGGAAAGGCTGAAGGAGTCAGATCTTTCATCCATGGAGAAGAGAAGGCTTATGGGGACCTCATTACAGTATTCCAGTACTTAGAGGGCAGATACGAAGAGGACAGAGGCTTCTTCTTCACAAGGAGACACACGGAAAAGACAAGAAGCAATGGGTACAAGTTGTACTAGGAAATGTTTCATCTTGATATAAGAAAGAAATATTTTACAGTGAGAATGTTAACTCTGTGGAACAACCTTACCAGGAAAATGGTCCCCATCATAGAAGGTTTTCAATTTGAGATTAGTGAGGTTGCTAGACAATCTTATTGAGGCTCCCTTTCGCAAGAAAACTTGGGCCAGATGAACTTTTGAGGTCCCTTCCAACCTGGGCTGTTCCATGGTTCTGTGATTCTATGATTTAAATTAGGGCAGGTGTACACTGCACACAGGGCCACAGCAAGCTCTGAGGAGATTAGAAGGACCAGACTGTGCTTGTGCCATTTCCTCACTCTCGCTCCAAGAGGACATCTTGCCCAAGATGCACTGACCCCCCCAACATTTGTAGCTGGCATTTGGTTGCAGAAGTGCCGCTCTATTTTGAGGCAGTGTGTGCAGAGCTGTTACAGCTGGGCCAAGCATTAATTATACAAAATTTTCAAGGAAGGGAACAAAATTTACTTCTGAAAGACAAGTGAACTGGCTAATTGAGCTTCTTGGGAAAACTATGTCAGAACAGAGAATTGACTTTCCTTATCATTGACAGGTTTGCAAAATAGCATCATTTTCTCAGTAATTTCATTCAACAAAAAGGAAAGAAAAGGGAGAGGAGTTGTGAAAATTTTGCAAAATGCTCTTTTGTCAGTTGTAGAAACATTCTGAAAGTACTTTTTTCTTTTTCTTTTATTTTTCTTCCCCAAAAGGACTGTTCATTTAATTTTATATTTTACTATAAAATATTAAATTTCCACATCTCAAAACAAAGTATCCAGGTCAACCTGACACTAATCCTTTATGAAATAACCTTCTGCATATAACTTGTGGAGTTACTGGTGCCATAGCAAATGAGGATGAGTGGGCAGTCTTTTGCCAAATAGAATTTCCATCTTCTGCGAGTCGCTACTAATAAACTGTGACTCCATGGGGTCTGGAAGATCATGTTCCTTTTCACTGCACACTTGCAAGAATCATTTCCTCACCATGGATAACAGCAACTTGGGGACAAATGATTGCTATACGGTCTCAACACCAGATTGCCTGGCCTGACATAATTTATACTGAATGATTTCTGAGTCCGTTTTTGTTATGCATCTTCTAGGAGTCACCTTTTGC
Organism: Melanocharis versteri; assembly: GCA_013397845.1. NCBI lineage: Eukaryota > Metazoa > Chordata > Aves > Passeriformes > Melanocharitidae > Melanocharis > Melanocharis versteri. Next base: position 648,811 of record VZTG01009363.1, on the reverse strand, counting down.
TGCTGCTGTTGTCCCCAGCTCACGTAGCATGGGTACTCATTATTTCTCTGCTCTCTGACAAGGTTTTTAATAGCACGGTATGGTCTGGTGGTAGGTTTAGAACTGCACCCATCCTTTTATTACTGGTAGGTATCATGTCTTCCATCACCCTTCCACAATCCACTTATTTTTCTCCTTCATCCACTCTATCTTATCTCAGAGCTGATGCTCTCTTTGAGGCACGTACTGTCATTTTCCAAATGTATGGGCATGGCACCAACCACAGTAAAAGTCCAGACCAGCTGAGAAATGCTGTTACATGATAGCCCAATAATTGTAATTATCATCAGAAACAGATGCCTGTTACTAATCATAAAAACATCTAGCCTTCTTTTGCTGCTTCCCTGTTGTGTTCTTATTTTCCTTCTTGTTTTTCTTAATACTTTTTTTAATCCACTTTTTTTTCTGAACAGACACCTTCAAATAACAGGCTCCCTCAACGGAACTCTCCCTCTGCATTGATCTGGTAAGAATCAGATGGTAAGACAGATGCTGACAGCATCCTAATTCCACAGACTGTCATAAGTGAGGTTTAGGGGAATGGCTGAAGGATGTCCATTCCCATGGTGCCACAGAAATATTACGGTGCTGAAGTTAAATACGAATGCACTCTCATTTGTTGTGCTTTTCCTAAATTCACTCTGGGCAAACTGCGCTAGAGTTCCTTCCTGAAGAGAGGTGGCTGCAAACAAGGAGACGCACTGCTAGCAAGGCCTCGGCTAAGAAACATCTGCCTGAGCCAGCTGCAGCAGATTTCATAGGCCACTCACATAAAAGCTGACAATGTCCCACATGTCACCTCCACAGCCTCAAGTCTTCGTTCAGCCCTAGCTCAGCCAGGCTGCCCTTGTTCAAAAGGCCCCTTCAGACAGATGGACGACTCCCTCTTCCCTTATTCCCTGTCAGCGAAAGGACAAACTAAACGCTTGGGAGACACTGGAAGTCTATCACTACTCAGCCCTCACAGACATCACTCTGCATGCTCCGTGATTTCCCTTCCTGACCACAAGATGTCTCCTGTAATCCATGGAAATAGCAAAAGGCTGGCAGACAGACTAGGGAGGTGGACACGTACGAGAAAAGGGAGCAGCCTCCAGGAAACGCCTGAGAGGAGCTTCCCGATGTATGTCCCATCTCCCATCCAAGACAAGAGCATCCCAGAGAAAAATGATCAGCTTTGAAAAGAGAAGGAAAATCTGATTAAACTTCTCCTTGAAGCAACAAACTAACTAAAACAACCTGTAAACATCCACAGTTTATAAGCACCCTATGTGCAAGGAGAGACCAAAAGACTGACAAAGTGCTGAGAAATGGCTGTGGAATACAGCAATGCGCACAGAAACAAGAGCTTCCTTGAACTGCGGTATTTCCACGACAGAAGCTTCAGGAGCCATCATGAATTTGCCGCAAACACGGCAAGTCTCAAGCTGTACTTTTCGCAGACTTATTTTTCAGGCTTGTCCAACATTGCTTATTGTCTCAGTCCACACTGGAGCAGCGCTGTGCGCAGCCTGCAGTCACAGATTCCCTTCGCTTCCAGGCAGGCCCCCAGCATGTAGCATGTTTTGGTTAATGCATTTTTGCATCCGTATTCTAATGTCACACTACAGAGCAGACTTGCCCTTAGAGTGCTCTGCTTCTAGAGTAGGCTCTCCTTTTAGGGATGTAATTGCCTGTAACATGTAATGTAACTGAATTTTCCACTTGGAAGGTAGAGCTAGTCAGGATGCTTGAGAATGTATATTTCTAAACCTTTCCATTAAAAAGGAAGGGGGGAAAAACATCATATATTTTGAAATTCAGCACACTTAAAAACAAAACCAAACCAACCAACCAAACAAACAAACAAACAAAAACAAAACAAAAAAACCCCAAACCACCAGACATTTTCTCTATCAATATTTTTTCAGCTTGAAGTTTGGGGAATTTTTAAAAGAAACTAGAGAAATATTTAGAAATCCCCTGACAAATATTTTTGCCCTCACCAATTATCGTTTGCTGGAAGAAACCCATACTGAAACAAGTGCTTTTAATTGAAAGTATCTGTCATATTAAATTATACACTCATGTAAGTATGTCATTCAATTTGTAATTTATAATTGCAACTTGTAAGGCACAAAGGCATGCAAAATAAAATAAAGTAATATTAATTGCATTATTCAGACTGACAGGAGCACTCCTATGACTCAAGCAAATCACAGAAATGGAGGAAACCCTGCTCTTGGGATTACCAGTGGTGTAGTAAACCAACAGACCTGCACAGACTTCTGAATCAGATTTCCCACCTGAAATCAGTGTCAGGCTGGTTGTCACGGTACTTCCTCAAGCAGCAAGCCCTGCAGGAAAGGAGCCTTAAGGACTAAGCAGATGTTGGGAATGGTGGCCTGCAGTCTAACTCCCAAAGGCTGTGCTTAAAAATGGAGACACTACAGACAGACAGCAGGCTAACTTGTTTGCCCTCCTTCTAGGCCCTGGAACTCAGTATTAGAGCACCCATGCCAGCAATTGGCTTTTTTTTAACTCCACATTCAAAGATGCCAAAGGCATCTTTTATGCACTTGTCTGCTATTTAGCTCTTTTAGAACAAGCATGCCTGATACACATAATGGTGTATTTGAAGGCAAAAGTGTCTGTTGCAATGAGAAGGGGAAGGGTGTAACGTAACCTCAATACTTTCCACGTTCATTTTTATTAAAGGGTATTCTCTTCCCAGCACCATTTTCTCTCATGAGGAGCTCCACTGAGGTCAGTGAGACTGCTTTACAGGCTGTTAGGATTTAACTGTTGATGAATATAACTTAAAAAAGATGAGTGGAAAATCCTCCTGGATTTTGAATAAGGTTTTATAAGACATCTAAATGATGCCAGAGGCTGTTCTGAGGTATAACACATGAACTGATTTGTGGTTTTCATGTGAAATTGAATATATACCTCCAAAGTATATTATTAAATATTCTAGTATGAAAGATCACTCTGAGCACTTCATAAATTTCTATTCTTGGAATATTGATTCAACAATTTTGAAGAACCACTATGATTCTCTATAAATACCAAACCAAGTTACCCACAAAATTTTTTGTATGAGTGCATAGGCTACTGCATTCCCCTGTGCAACCTGCATTACGCAATTTATTATTTATGTATGTTACTCTTTATCCATCATGAATAATCTGAGATGAGCTCAGTTGATTAGAGCATGGTGCTACTAATACCAGGGTCACATATTTGATCCCCATATGGGCCATTCACTTGTTGGACCAGATGATCCTTGTGGGTCCCTTCCAACTCAGAATATTCTGTGATTCTGTGATTGTTAGAAAGAGATGTAACTCGGAATACTTAGAAAAATGGCTGAATGGTTTACTTTCAAATTAACTGTGGAAAATGTATCAATAAATTGGAATTACTGCTGTCTGAGTTCTATGATGGTAACTACTGGACTTAATGAGAAATTGAGTGGTAGCCATCATCTTTGGTAAAATTGATAGCTAGGCCTTGAGCTGAAGTACTCTGTTTTTCTGAAACCTTCCCTCAATTCCTCAGTTTTCTTAGAGCCCATACTTTTAACAATATATATGTGTGTGTGTGTGTGTGTGTACGTGCATTTCCTGTATGGGACACTGAGAACACCAGTTAATGTTTGATTTGTACAAACACTTTTTATATAGGTGTGTTTGTTTTGCCTGCTGGTCTAAGCCAGCATATCCGACACCTGAGTAAAACCCTTGAACTCTCAAGTGTTATTTATTGGTGGAGTCAAACTATGTTTACTCAGAATTAGCTCTAACTTTAAACGTCTCAAAATTGGCTTTGTCCAACCTAACCTATTCTATTCTTCTCCAAAAATACAATAGCTGAACTACCATCAGGAGGCCCCACCTCCTTTGACACAGTCAATATTGCCAGAAGCAAGCACTAGCTAGAACAATCTTGAACTAGCCTAATACTTCTCCCCATCATAGTATCTACACTTACTAGGTTCATCAAGAAACTAAACCTCATCACAATCCTAGAAGTTCCTGCATTTTCCTGAATTCTTCAGATTCCTGTGAACCAAACCCTAACGTGAACCCTAACCCAACCACTGAGGTGACATATATCCTACCAATCCTTTATCACCAGCCCAAACAGTGAGTTAATTTCCCCTACCAGGGTCATCTGCAGCCTGACTCAACACATCTCTTCAATCCAGCAGTCATTTGACTCTTCAGCCCTCTTAAACCCTGAATTGGGGTCAAACTCTAACCCTAGCTTTAATCACAACCCAGAGTTTAATCTGCCGTTGTGACTAGCATCCTTATTCCCTGCTACTTCTCCAGATCGGCCCTTCCCATCTGAACCTCTGGCTGCAACTCCAGCCTCCACTGAAAGGACCCACATCCCATCCTGCTCTGTTACCCTGAATTGTTCCCTACCAGCTGTAGTCCCCACTCTAGCTTTAATGTTCTTGTACGAATACACAACAAACACAGATTTTTCAAGCTTTCTTTTGCAAAACACAAATCTTTACCCTAATCTTAACACTAGGCTCAGAACTGAACCTTCTCAGTTCATCCCTGTGCCACCCCAGACATGTCCCATTTCTGTGACAGCAAGGAATGAAGACATTCAACAATATCCTGCAGTACCCACGTGGAGAAGGGCTGGAGTTACTGTGGGAAAGGAGATTGTTTAGGTGCAAGGAGTGGGTGATTTTGGGCCCATGACGCAGGCATGATTACAATCAGAGCTGAAATTCACCAGCAATGCTGAGACTAATGAGGAACATACATTCCTAGTCCCCGCAAGGTACACAGTGTTAGGTAAGAGCTTCTGCTGTGAGGGATGAGCAAGATTTGGTAGGCTGCATATAGTAGAGAATGTTTAATATTCAAGTTTGTGTTTCAGAAGAAATGAGCTGAGGAGGGGCTTTGCTGATTGTTGAGATTTGCAAAGCCTAATATCAAGGGCACGTAATTATCTTAACTGGATGTGGTGGTTGAACACCAGCTGGCAACTAAGTTCCACACAGCTGCTCACTCACTTCCCCACAGTGGGCTGGGGGAGAGAATTGAAAGAGTAAAAGTGAGAAAACTCCCAGGTTGAGGAAAAAGAGAGTTTAATAGGTAAAGAAAAAGTTGTGCACACAAGGAAAGCAAAACAAGGAATTAATTCACCACTCCCCAGGGGTAGGAAGGCGTCCAGCCAACTCCAAAAAACCCAGGCTCCATCACACTTAACAGTGACTTGGGAACACAAACTCCATCACTCTGAATGTTCCCCTGCTTCCTTCTCCCTCCCCCAGCTCTACATGCTGAGCATGACGCCATATGGCATGGAATATTCCTCTGGATATGTGGGGTCACCTGTACCAGCTGTGTCCCCTCCCCGCTCCTTGTGCAACCCCCGCCTGCTCACTGGTGGGGTGTGAGGAGTAGAAAATGCCTTGGCTCTGATTTAAGCACTGCTCAGTAACAGCTAAGACAGGTCTGTGTTAACAACACTGTCTTCAGTACACTTGAAGTGTGCGATAAGGGGCCAGTGCCAGGGATGTGGGGTTGTATCTGTTACAGACGTTCAAGATTATAAAGTGGGGGATCAATACTAGGAGTTGGAAATGGCTTTATATTATTTACTAGCCATGAAGGAACTGTTTTAGATAGTACATCATATTGTAGGTTGTAGATCCTTGGTTTTCAGCAGTGGGTTTCTTTTTAAATGAGGCTGGATATACTCCTTTCCCCAAGGGAGCCTGGGAAATCAGCTGAAGACATGTAGAGACACGAGGCATGGCTACAGGGGTGAATTCTGGGTACGTGAGCTTGAAAGAAACTTGGATTACAGAGCACTAGGTGACGTGCCAGGATTTCAGCAGGGAGGCAACCTCCGTGGCAGGCGCCCAGGGAAATAGGCAGGCGCTCAGGGAAGCAGGCAGGCTGGTTCAAGTGCAAGGCACTGCGGTGTGGGATCATAGCTGAAGTGCTCAGAGTGATATAATTAACTTGAAAGGGGGATGCAGCTGCATAAACTTCACATCCATACTTGCTCTGGAGAAGGAGCAAGCTCCTGCGGTTGAAGTGTGCTAAGAGGATTCCTTCTGAGTTTGGCAGCACAAAGCATGCACATAGAGGTCCAAAAAGCAGCTTTTTCGTATGTGAGGATGCTTGTTAATTCTTTCCCCATCAACCTGTGTGTACTTCCATGCCCTGTGGAAAGATGCAACAAAATTATGATGTCAACAATCATGAGGGTACTTGGCCAGTGTCTCTTTGTGCTAGCCCACAGAGACCAAGGTCAACCAGGCCATGTGAGCCACCGCCTCTGGAAACCTGCAACCACAGCTGTTCTTCCTGGGTCAGCTGGCACAGTGTCAGGCTTACCACTGCTCTGCCAGAAATACACAAAGTGTAGCAGATACCCAACAGAGAGAGTAAAACAAGGCGTTACCCTCGTCTGGAGTAAAGTACCGTATTAGTGAAACCGTATTACCATATGCAGAAACATGCACCATCCAAGGATGGCAAAGGGTCCTTTAAAGCACAGAGCAACAGTGCAGTGGAGAAACAAGCAGAAATACAAATTTTAAACCCTGTAGAACTTCAAAAAGTGCAGACGTTCTGTCATAGGTAAGACAATGTCAGCATCAGACCACGACTCCCAAAACTCCACTTCAGACCATCATCTTGAATTGGGTTACCCTGCCCAGAGCTGTCGATAGGTTGTGTTTCACCGCTCAGTGAGACAGGCTGGCAGTGCAAGAACATGTTCAGACATAAAAATGCAGATCAACTCACCTCATTAAATTTTACATCGGGGATACATACATACATACATGCTGAATGAGAGTTACTTATTTCTTTTTACTTCTTTCTTTTTTTTTATTTTTTTAACTAGCCATTTGCAGAGAGAAAGACAAATTCTTCCAACTTTCTAACTGACACCAAAGCAGACTATGGGTTAATTCTTTGCCCTGAGAAAGAGTAGCTGTGCTGTGGCCCATAAAAACCAGTGCTGCTTACATTGGACTTTACTGCATTTGAATACCTTGTGTATTTGAAATTATTTTAAAACTTTTCAGTATCATTTCTTTAAAAATTACTCATGGGGCATTTTTACTCTTTTGTCAGTGAGTGTCTCTGCTTATGAAGGATACTATGAAGGATATTTTTTAAAACCATTTTTCCTTCATTTTATTTTAGTCATAAAGTTCTTATGTTCACACTAACAGTGAAAAACAAAAAAGTTTGAGGGCTTTTTTTGAGGAAAATTTATTTCCTGTAAACAATTTTTCTTTTTCTAACTAAGGTAAATATTGTATGATACTCTGGGCAAGCCCGTATAATGCAGAGTAGGAGGTGGATGTGCCAATATACTTGCTTCAGCAGTTAAAGGAATTCTTGCTTCCCCTGCCCCTACTCCTCATAGACCAGAGTACAAATGCATTCATGAGTTTAAAGGCACTTCTTTAATCCAAGGTGTCCACAGCAGTTGCATGAAAAAAAAATGACATGCTGAGATTTACAAGAGTTCAAAGTTAAACCTTCTTTGTGCAACCTAACCTACTCCATTCACAAGTGTATTTGCCTTCAAAAACATGCACTATTTCCATTAGCACATACAGAGAGCTTAACATCTATATTCATGGATTTGCACAAATAGAGAAAGAATATAAACTATTTTTCAGGTCTGTGCTGGATACTTATATTTAATTATTGTCCTTAGACTTACTTGTAAATGTGCAATTTCTATGCATATAGCCATACCAACTGTTTCTCTTGAAAAATACATTATGACAGAGATTCCCACAAAAGCCACGGGCAGGAAGGTCTCCCAGGGTGCCTTTGAAGGTCTTCCCCACAGAAGTTCGTCTTCAAAGGTTCTCCGAGTTCAGACATTCCAAAGTTACAGCTTATTCTTTTGAAGTTCTCCAGGAAGCTTTGTTGCTGTGTGGCCTTAGGACACTTCTGCTATTTGTTTTCTTTTGACTAGTTCAGAAAAAAATTAACCAGGTGGTATCAGGAAACCAAAATAATCTACTTAGCAGCTTCCACAAGAGGGTGCAGTTGCATTTTGTTAAATCCAGAGCCAACCACAATTAATAAACGGATTGCAGCAACAGCTGCCAGGCTGCCTACAGAAATGACTAACGAAACAATTATAGAAAAGAAATCATCAAATGTGATGAAAGATGAGAAAAATTATATTGAAACACAATGACTGTATTAATAAACAGCACTGTCAGGTGATGTTGAATAAAAAATCTGGCCTTTCAAACCTCTGCGGGATCTGTTTGCAATTTGTTTTCTTTGAGCTAGCGAAGAGCCGCAAGCATTCCAAGGGGAAGCCCCCAGCTTTGAAATCCACTCTTCCATTTTAATTTGACTTCCCAGACATTCCCCGAAACATCATGAAGCAAATAGAGCATTTACTGATTTTACCAGGCTAAATCTGCAGTGATCCTGGGCCTTTCAATAGCTCACCCTGCATTCACCGCGGTGTGGTGAAGCTCGGAGTTGTCAGTGGCCATTCTGCATATTAGGCTAGCAAAGGTTGTTTATTTTACTGTACTTTTTATTATGAAAACCCCTAACAGGCCTGCTGTAAGGACCAGCATCTCGTTGTGAAAACTGCACACACAGAGAACATAAAAAATTACACACTCCTGCAAGAACCAGGTGAAAGTTCACATAACTTCACCGACCGAATGATCCATGTGCCAACAGGCATGATGCCAACAGCCATCTTCAGACGCCCACCAGGCTTTTGTTTGTTGCTCTGCTCTCCTTGCTTGTTGGTCCCTGAAGCCTGTTCTGCCCCAAGCTCTGCAATCGCCATCTCTAAAAGCCTTCTATCCCTATGGGACACTTCGGCCTGGCACAAGAGATAGGGTCCAAGTGTGGGTGAAATTTGAGAAGTGGTGATAGATATTCAGCGTGCTTGACACTGGCTGGTCTGTTGGTCACTTCCGCCCTTAAACTTGGTGAATCACCTGTTTATACTCAGAAAAGCATGTGATTAACTTGGGCAATAGGGAATAATAGGCTCTGTCTCCTGCCCACTGTCGACAAGATGAAGCTTGCCCTGATGCAGAAGAAGCCAGCACACAGTTTGTCACATTTAAAGCACAGGTTGCCTTGACAAATAAGCATTGAGATAGCCATCGGTTCCAGCAAGTGAGCGACTCATGGCAGCTTTTACAAGGATATAAAATGTCTTGGCAGGTTATCCTAACTACCTGTACCCTAAAAATTCAGTAAGAATATGGCAACCTTATCTTTCCCAAAAATACTTTGTTGTCATTAAAAAGAGGTTTGTGCCCATTTTTTAAAAACAAATTTAGGAGCATGCCTCTAAATATTAAATAACGATGAATTTAGCTACATGTTTTTAAAGAAGTATGTTTCTAAACATCCAAATTTTTGCTTGGTGGACTGAAACTTTTTTTTAAAAAAGCAGTGTTCAGTTTTTTAAAAATGCCCAGTCCCAGCAAAACAGTTGTGAAATCTCAGATGTGATTTTTCATTTCAAAGGCCCAAGCCTTCCACTAGAGCTCTTTCACATTTTTACAGTTCTCAAGCGACTCTGTGAAACATCATTTTTCAAATGTGTTGAAACACACTAAGTTATGCTACATGGATTTCATCAGGCTATGTTTGTTGTCTAGTAAATACACTTACCTTCAAATAAAATTCTTATTGCTAGGTTGGAGCAGTCATTAGGTTCTCCTGAGAGGGTATTTTCAAATGCACTTGGTTTTGGCTTGACTACTTCCCTCTATAGTTGCTCCAGAATTTTCTGTTCATGATTTTTAATAGAAAAGTGGTTTCTGTAATACTTTTTCCACAGGAAAAAGTTGGTTGTGTCAAAACAATGTAATGTCCCTTTGGGAAAATAAAAAAATAATCCAAAATGTTTTGAACTGTCCAACCAAATCTAAATGTTTGGCTTCAAGATGGTTCGTCATTAGTCATCATGAGTTTGCCTTGGTTTAGGTCTCTCATTTCCCCCCATCATCTGGGGTTCCTGAATGGATTGCATTTTCCATCAAGAACAATAGTGTCCCTTCTAGCTGTTATGATGATGCATCAAAGATGTCCAAGCCCACATTTTAAAACCAAAATACTTTAGAACTTTCTGTGTTTTGTTTTTCTTCTCAATTAGAAAACAAAGGCAAAAATGTGGGACAATTTTGAACACACAGTCTGATTTTCAATAAGCCTCCATTTTGAAGGAAAGAGGAGTAGGAAATTCTTGTGCTTTGGAAAATCCCACTTTAACCAAAAGTGAAAGGAAAAATAAGCAGAAGGAAGCAACATGTGAGCCATATTAATGTAATCCTTAATGTCATATATTTTTCTTTAGCTTGTATTTTTCTTCTTTCATTTAACTACATTTTTCTGCATATTATTAACTAGCATTGCCCATTATGAGAATTATAAATGTATCTTTTTATTCCATCATTCACAATTTATTCCATGAGAAATGAAATACCAACACACAATGGTATCTGGCTTCAACAAACTGTTTAATGAACTGTACAAAACAAAAGAAAATAGTGGAATACGATGTTACTTAAAAAATAAAAAGCAAAGATTTTTACATTCCTTCCAAAGTTTTACAGTTATCTGAAACAACAGGATCAATTACTTGCATATTCAAAGAAGGGGAGGGGTGGAAAGGACCATTTGCCAGCTGCCTTTTTTAGAATAACTCAAAATTTGTAAAAATTTATGTTGGTAAAACCTCTCCTTTCAAAATAAATTTGTCGTTTTTATAGCTTGCAGTTCTGAATTCATGGCATGCACTTAGTTCTTCTGAACCTTTATAGCAGTCTTTTCTTTTTTCTTTTGAAGAATATGAACAAAAAGGTTCTGGGTGGCTGTGATGTACCATAACCAGCTTCAGCACCCATGAAGGCAGGCTCAGGTTTGGTTCTGTTCTGCTCCTTTTTTTCTCCTGAAAGCCAGATGCCCAAAAAGCACAGTGATAGAACATCAGGACAAACCGGGAGCCTGCAGAACAAAGAGAAGAATAACTCAAAAGTCGTTTTCCTTCTTTGTTAATTCCTGTATATTTTTTTCCTTTTTGAGCAAGGGGTGGAGAAGGTTAGAGCTGCTAACATTTTCCCACAATAGCTGTTGCACGGTGGGAGGTCTGTTCCAGCTCTGTGTTCCTACCTAATTGCGAAGAAATGCTGGCTTAGCCTTTGAAGCCTTGGAACAGGGCATCTCCAACCTCCTTGGCTTGTGAGAGGAAATGCAGATAGCGTTTTTGGAGAGCTCACCTTAGATCTACCAAGCCTCTACATGAGAAGTGAGGCTGTGCAGAGGCTTACTTGTTGTCGGGTCAGGTGTGGATGTACTATTAACACCTATTGTGAAATGCATATCCGTGACATCTGCGTGGGAGACTTGAGACATTTCAAATGGCTGTGTCCAGTTTGGAAGCAGAGGTGCTGCTCTACAACTTGGCTGGCAAAGTTGCTTCCTTCTAACATGAGAAAGCAGGAGATTTTCACTTTGCAAGTGTCAAAGCAGGGAGGCAGGCAATTGCCAAGAAGAATCTTTGCCTAGAAAAAGTGGAAGCTGGGTGGTTATAGGCAACTGAAAACTCTCATACTCAATAATAACAATTAACAACAAGGAAATGATACAAGCTCTGCTTTTAATAAACCCAGACTTCTTCCATCTCTTCATGTCTTTTTCAGATGTTAAGAATCAAGCTTTCTACAAGTGCTGCCTCTTGAGTAGTTGTTACTTCGGCTGGCTCCGACTCCCTCACTCAGCCCCAACACAGATTCTCAGGGAAGCATGGAAGAGACTGTGGCACCAAAGGGTATTTACCTGGAGTGAGGTGGGAACTGAAAAACATCCATGCAGAACCATGTAACAGTTAAACATCAGGAAAACAGAATCATCTTCCCTGTTCCCCACCACTACTGCTCTCTCCTCATCTATTAATGCAATCACACTGGATTTTCCTAAATTCTGAAATTTCAGAAAATTCAGACTGTTCTGGCTGTAAGTGGGATAAGAAGTCACTGGTCTCCCTATGTTATTATCTCTTTCCTCGTGCCAGTGAGCACAACAATGAATATATATTCCCTAGCAAAATTGCATCAACATGTTCTTGGTTTGCAGAAACTAGGAGACGTAAACTAAGATCATGTTGGCAGAGCTGAAAAACTATAGGAAAAAAACTAGTTGTAGTTACGCCAGCAGACCTGAGGGGATTGTAACCTCTACCTGAAGGAATGGTGCTGAGAAAATTAAAGTCATAATGAAAACAATAGAAACAGAGGGCATGCTGAGAAAATAAGCCCACATATCTGACAGATGTCCAGTTTTCTCAGATCTCTAAATGGTGCATAACAGTTATGTCCACCTCTAATGGTGAACAGCCGCATCCTGATCCAAGCTCCATTCTAAGGATTTGTTTGACATCACAGATTGAGGAGATGATTTTGCTCCTGGAACTATTCCCAAAGTAATAAATTTCATCACATTCAACTCTAAATTAAGAAGAAAGGCTTTCTCATCCTCAGGGTGGTGCCCAACAATTATGCTCAAAATATTAGGGCAGGAAAAACAACCGGTCACAGAAAATTCAAAATATCTGTTAAGCATCAAAGCATAAAAAAGGGCACTCACACAGCCTGAGGAGTTTGTTCATCTTTAAGCAAGGTGGTAGCTGAGAGGAAAAAACCATACAGAGAGCCAAGTAAGGTTTAACTACTGATGATAGGAGAGTAAGATTTTTTTAAATTCTATTTCACTTGGCTTTGTTTTATGAAGCCATGTATAAAAGCACCCCAACAGCATGTGTGTTCAACAGTAAGAATTCAGGGTGCGCTGGAAAAGAGGACGTTTTGATGCAGAATCCCCTTCCAGTGCTCCCTAAATGCCATACTAACTTGAATTCTGCAGCTACTAACATTATTAAGGATTACTCCCACAATAATGTCTTAGGTAGTCAGTACAAGAAAAACAAAATACATATAACCAGTTATGTACATGTGCAAGTCTCCCAAAGTCAGTAGAAATTGCCTCTTTATACTGGCTATCAAATGAGGTCAGAAGTCTCTTAAAGGCTATGAATGACTCTGGCAGTGATGTCAAAACCAACCCCAGTTCAGGTCAGCTTTACTGCACAAACTTCTTTTCCTCCTACTCTTTGTCCCTTTCCATTCTGCCTAAGAGTACATGACCCGCTTTGTACATTCCAAATCTCTCAGAAGAGCACAGTGGCACAAGTAAATGTATTATTATTTTTCTGAACATGTATGATTTCAAAGGTTTCAGATTTTTCAAATATGAAATTTAAATGGAAAGTAAAAAAAGAACGTGTGCAAGCTTCCCAATTAAATCATGCAAGAACCAAAGACACAGGATGTGTAGTTGCTGCCAAAGCAGGGTTGAGTGTTAAGTGCTCATCATATATAGCACTGCCCTTGAAACAAAAGCAGTAGTTATTTTAAGTAACCATAAGCAATACTCATGTGCAATTCAAAGGAGATCGGATATAAAGAGATAAAGATTAGAGTACAGCAATACGGCTTTCATTATACAATGTAATCCAGCGTGTCTGATGTAACTGGATGTGACACAAATGTAAATAGCAACAGGTTTGGGAATACAGGGTTTTCAAAGTCTAACATGCTTCTAAGCATAACTTTTAGTAAGTTCAAAAACAATCTTTGAAACAATGTTTTTCAAAAAGAATCCTCCACATACTTGCTAGAAGTATAATATGCATAAATAATTAGACATGTTATGCAAGATCAAACACAAGTGCTATTTGAAAAAGAACCAAATATTTAACCTCACAAATAGATGCAGACACCAAACACAAAGATCCTGGCCATTCGGAGATGCAGATGCATTTTAAGGCAAAATGTAACATCTTAAAATTTTGAAGTTTAACATGAGGCTTAAATAGGACACTTGCTTCAGAAAAGGAAGCAATTACAGATCCACCACACAGTGAGTTAGCACTCCATTTCCTTACTGAACTACTATACTGGTATGTAATTTGCGTTATATCCAAGGAATATGTTTCACTTTTAAACATCAATGATTTTATTAATAGCTTCTGGAATATTAAATAGAAATTAACATGACAAAAACTACCCACTTATTCAACTAACACTTAGAATACTCAGATTCAAAAGAAATACATTTGAGATTAAAAAGATATATCTATGTTTTGCTAAACACCGTGTTCTTAAAAAATTGATCCAAGAGCTGCAAAGTAAGCAAGTGACTAATACTAATTCCAAGATGAACTGCTCTTTTGTAATATAATCACACAGTACAATGAGCAATGGGAACTTTGCGCATGAATTTCAGGAGATGCTGCTATAAAATACCATTGTTTTCCACACTTTTAAAGAGCTAGAATGAGGCCTTGACTACCTTAGTTATCTCCCAAAAGGAGGGAATTAATTTAGGTCCAGCAAAATTTTATATTTCATTTAAAAGAAAAAATTGTTTGTCCATGAACCACTATAGTGTTTTTCTATTTATTTTGACTTGTTAGAAAGCAATCCCACCAAGTGTTTTCAAGAACATCTCGATATTTCCAGGTTACTACCATGTGTACTGTAGATTAACTTTTGGCATGTACTGTTAAAGCTCTTCAGAGAATCAACCTGTCCATCTCCTTCAATATCTCAGGATGCAAGATCTGTATGCCCCAATTACAAACCACTGAACCCACATCAGTGTTTGAAATATCTTTCTCCATCTCTATTCCTCTGTTCCTCCTTTCTTTCTGCTCTTACACCTGTATTCCCCCATTTCACCCTAAAATACTTTATTTGGCATAATATGTACCTGATCCTATCATACACTTTTGGATTTTTTCAAATTACTCAAACACATTAAGGATTGTATAAGTATAAATGATCACTTACTTTAGAAAGTAATTCAGATAGATGAGAATTTTCAAAGATAGTACATGGAGAATGCCTCCCTAAACGTAGGCTATTTGCACAAATCTTCAAGATTAAGTTAATGCCAACTAACCATGCAACACAGATGAGGAGTTAGTGAATGCTGAGCGGGTCTGAAGGGCTATTTGGGAAACTGTATCCAGCGAATGGCAGCAATGAACCCCTGCATCAGTAGCTTCTTACACTATATTCCAGCCACGCTAAAGCATGCGAGGGCAGCTTCTCCTTCCTCCTTCCTGAGCAAGGTCAAAAATATTAATTTAAAGCAAAAGAATAAAAGAGAAGGGAAATTCCTAAAAACAGGCACTGGCCTTGCCTGACTAGCAGCTGAGACTTGTGCTAGTTTTGGCTGATTCACTCAGTCTTCTGAGTGAATACCAAGCGGTGTCAGTCCACCTGCACTGCAACACCTTTGAGAGCCCACTCAGGAACAGCAGCGGTAAGGGAGCTTTACCCAGGTAACATGTGGCAGACAGGTTGCAGGCTGCCTGGCTGGGAGGCAAAAGGTGGCAATGAGACCCTGAGTCTCATCCTGTAAAGGATCAATCAGGCTGAACCACCAACAGTTTGATCATTTTCAGTCACCTGTTCAACATTTCCTTATAAAAGGAACACTCTGAGGAACACTCAGACTATCAGTGACAAGTGCATGACAATTTAAGAAGCAGACAATTTTTCCACTGCAATGAAAGCACGTCTAGCCTCCAAGACTCCCGACTCAAACCCTCATCTACTCTTTCACGCCCATATGGTGTGAGTCTGAGCTTGCTCTCAGCTATGGGACTGGTCAGCTCGTCTTCTCCCCAACTGCTCTGCTATTTTAATCACACTGTGCTTGAAATTAAGCGTGACAGTCTCTCCACTACCGACCGAGTCAATCACTGGTGCAGCCCCGGTACTGTCTGTGGCAGCCAATAGCACACACACACGTAAGACAGCAAGTAGAGGACACAATAGCTCCGCCTTTCAGAAACCCACCAAATCGTTCCTTACATCGGTCTTTAGGAGGGAAAGCAACAGGAGAGGTGTGATGAACTGAGAATCCCAACAAACCTTTCGGTACCACACAGGCATCGCCAGGTGCCATGAGAAAGGACTACTATATAATCCCATCCATCAACACTGAACCCGAAACCCAGAAGTCAAATTACAGCGACAGCTGGCAAGAGCCAGTATGTCTCTAACTATGAAGCTTTAGCACAATGCTGCAAAATTTCTTAAGTGAGTCATTTTGAAACATAATGAAGATGATAACACAACTAGGTCTCGTGTTTTTCAGATATGCAAGTTTTACCACTGTGCTGTAAAATTAACGAATCAGCAACGCTTGCCTGTGTATACAAAACCCCACAAATGATACTGGAGTTCAAACCTTGCTCTCACTCAAGACTACCATAAGCCCAGTTGGAGTTGTGGAGCCATGGCAGACCTACAGCTTCAACGTGTCTGCAAACTGTTAAGTGATTCATTGCCCAGGTCAATTCGTAAAACTCACTGTTGCTTTTTAAATTAAAAATCAATTCCGTATAACATGAGTTGGATTTCTGACTGAACAGGAAATGATAAATTCCACCACTCTAACAGGGTTACATGAGAACAATTTATGGTATTGAGTCTCCAAATCTAGAGCACTTTTGCTTTTTCTGTATTTTGTTAACTGTTTAAGTGTATCTACAGTCCTCTAAAAGCAAATACATGTATTTGCTTTATCTGAAATTCAAAAATACAAATGGCTTTCCTCTGCAGCATTGCCTGCAAAATAAACTGGAGATCGTGACTCAATTACTTTTCTTAAGACTAAACTATATTAGGTTATCATTAGTGATCATTACAATTACTGTTTTATGATAAGCCTTTAAAGAAAATAAAGTGGGTAGAGACGTAAATTTGACTACTAGACAGCTGAAAACAATAAAAGATAATGCTGAGTGAGAACTGCTGATTTGCCCATGTAAACTTCGGTAAATTCGGTTCTTTAGGTTCATTTTTTTCTGTTCTTTCACTTCTTCCCGCAGTCTGCAGTTCTGAAGGCTACACGCATTTGAACCACCTTTTTCCATGAAGCCCACCTTGACGGAAATCCGAATTTTTATTTCTTAAAATACGAAACGCTGACTTATGGGGCCGCGATGAGTGGGACACGCATGACGTGAAATTCCCCGGAGTTACTGGTGCGGGGCTCCAGTAATTTACAGGCTCGTTCTTTGCTCGGTGTTTGGGCGACAGGTCTGTTCCGTGGCGCCGCCCTGGGCATTCCCGAGCTGCCGGCGCTGCTCCCCGCCGGCCGCTGCAGCACCCGCACTGCCGGAGGGCCGTCCTGCTTCTGTCTGACCCATGGCGAAATTAAATGTACCGAGCCTAAGCCGTGGCCCACCTGAAGATGCCCAGGCAAGGAGTTTTAAAAGTTATTTTTGTTCGCTTTTCACGCACCGCGCCGAAGGGCTCCGCTGCCAGAATCTTTCACGTTCAGCTCCTCTGGCAAGAGAGCCTCACCGAGCTCACCCGCACGGCACGGCACGGCACGGCACGGCAC
>VZTG01009363.1:490310-630836 GCA_013397845.1 Melanocharis versteri | reverse complement strand
TGGGCTGGGCGGGCTGCGTGGGGCGGGCTGCGGGGAGTAAGTTTGTGGGGGGCGGGAGGGCCCCGGTTCCCCCCTTGGCCCGGTTCCCCCCGCGGGCGCTGCGGGCGGCTGCTCGTCCCCCGGCGGCGTTCAGCGCCCGGGCTGCTGCTCGGCGGGAGCCGCTCCCGGCGCGGGGCCGGAGGATGTAAGAGGGCAAAATTCAGGAGTCGCCTGTAGCGTGGCCTGCGTGGTTTTATCTTCTGTTAATTTTTCTTCCCCCCGCCCCGCTGTTCTGGTTTATATTCCTTTATCGAGCTCGGGACACGACTGCTTTACATTTCTGAGTCATTAATTTAAATGTTCAATCATCGCACTTCGTCAAGGCTCCTTGTCTTCCTTACAGTTTAAAAAAAAATGTGTTGGACGCACACAGGCCCCTGTTCCTGCGGAGTTTGCATATAACTTTTTGCTCTGTGTGGACCCGCAGGCTTGATGTGCTTAAAGTTGTGTGCTGTGGCCAAGGGCTAGCGTGACTTCTTCACCAGTATTCAATATTATAGATATGTGAAGTTTGCGATATGGTTATTTATTATGTTGATATGTGGGGTTCTAGGTGTCTTGTGTGCATGTCGATATGGTCCACTTGGCACTGGGAAAACTAGGACAGAAGTATTTTTGAAGCTCATGTTGTTAAGGTGTATTCAGGTGTACCTGCTGGATTTAACCCTAGGCAGAGGCCGGTCATTAATTAAAAATTAGATGTTTGGGTTTACTTAAAGCGGCAGAATGTTCCAAAACCAGTTTTGAAACTTGGAGTGTGTTGACAAAGAAAGTATATTGGTTTTCACTTAATAATTCATAGACAGATGAATGATATTTCAGCAAATTTTGCAAGGGAAATTGATCTTTAGTCAGGGGAGCCAGATACGAAGGTTTACTTCAGGGTCTTTTTCTTTCCTTTTTGGAAAGTAAGACCTTGAAGAGGGATAAAATTGCCTTGTCGGTTACCTTTTCAGTATCTCTGTTGGTAGGTAGTACAGTTCAGCCATAACCATGTTTTTGTAGGCTTCACAGAAGTAAGAACGTTTCCGTTCCAAACAACAAAACCTTGCACTTCCACTCTTGTTTCTGATGTGCACCTGTAAATTTAACTATAGGAGGTTCCTACTGAGCATAGGCATAGAGTGGAAACTGTGTGTGTTTTGCACGGCCAGGGTGTTGTGGTTAATTTTGGGGCAAGGCAGCATCTGTGATGGCAACAGAGACAGCAGCATGGGCACTGTGCTTGTGCTGAATTTCAGAGGAGAAGATCCAGTGATACCGGGTGTGATAGAAGTTAGTAGCAGCGATTGCCAGTAATTAATTATTCCACGTGCTTTGCTAGCTTTATTTCCTTAACAGGTGCAGCTCAAATAGAGCTATAATCTCTGTGTGCCTTCAGTCCCTCTAATAGCTGTTCTGGCTCTTAGAAGATTTCAAACAAAATTTGGCGGCAGAGGTTTCCCAGGCAAGTAGTTTCTACAAAATTTCTGGAAGTAAGGAAGCCAGGTAGAGCAGAGCTTTTAACCTGCACATGAGAGAGTTCATGGCAACGCTTACCTCAGACTGGAAATCAGTGCAGGAAATGGGGCCTCCCTGGTTTTGCTGCTTGCAGAGCTACTGGTCCAGTTTTCAGTAGTTATTTGATACCTGGACCCCAGTACCATTCTATCTGGAGTGAGAGTGGTGAGCCCAAGACATCTTTAATCTATATTCTGTATTATAAAGAGAGATTTTTCAAGGAAATATTTGTTACTCAACAACAGTTTTTTGGCTACAAAACAAACGAATGGAATTAAAAGTATACTTAAATTGCTGCATTATTTTGAAATAGCTGGAAAAATACTTAATACATTTTTGGTATGCTGCATACTGTGTAACGGAATTATTGAAAAACTTCACAATTTAGGGGTTTTCATCAATATTCATGCAACAGAGCAGAGAACTATTCTTCTACACTAAAGAAATACTCTTTATTTTGAGCTTTGCACACTTTTGCAGCTCCTGAAGAATGATGTTGTCACTCTGTTCGGTCTGATAAATCATGGCCGTCACGTGACAGTGATGTGAAAGTCTGTGGTGTGGCATGTGTCAGATTATGTGGTCAAATTTACTTTATGAACAAACTGGCTGCATGGTTTTACTTTTCCATATGCGCTGCCTGTGAACAGAAGATGTGTATTTTCAATAGATAATTCCTTGTGTTCAAAACGTCCGTAAAAAGAAATAGGTTCTTTCATCCATATTCCCTACTTGCATCCAACTGTTTTGCCACATACTCTGATCACAGTTTGAGTGAGATACCTTGATGTTAATATAAAAATTGGTGTCCGTACTAACACCAAAATGACTTTAGGAACATGTCCCTATTCTGCTGTGTCGCATCAAGCAGCCTTGTTCAGGCGGGACACGTTCTGTGCGTACGTACACAGCCTGTGGTTTCTGTGAAGTCCTCCTGAAAGGTTTCAGGCTTCTGGTACTGAAAGTCCTGTGCCTGTTGATGACCAGATTGATCCATGAGGGAGAACTGCAGTTTCTCTAACTACTGTAACAGAATGGGTTAGTTTTTGTCCTGGAGGAACCACCTCCAAATACAAGTAGATAACTAGGTCTCAGGATTTATTTCATTTCTGTTCTTGAGAGTGCCAGTAGGAGGCTGTTTTATAGTGATGGATTTTATGATGTGGCAACCACTATTTTTTATATTTTTTTAAAATACGAACTGCTTTACAGTTGCCATATGGGAACTTCTTTCAGTCGCTGCAGTCCCTGGCTGCATTCACACCAATGATTAGAGCTGTAGGGCTCCAGATTGTATCACCAATTGCCAGGTTTTGAAGGTAAACCTGGACAATTTCCCATGTGTATGCGGAGTTTAGTAGGCAGAAAGTCATATTGAAAAGATGCTGTCAATTAGTTGTAGGAGAAGTTTAATTTTAGGTTATTAGAAGTTGTTCTTACTGCTTTTTCCACTTATGGGGGTTTATCCTTGATGGTGCCAGTGCATCAAAACAGAAACTGGCAGCAAAGTTAAGTTATTGAAATGAGTGGGACTGCACCCTTAGGTAAAGTTAACACGCATGGCTGATTGCAGGATCAGAGATCAAGATGATAGTAACGTTAATGCTAGAAATTGAGTAAGTAAACACTATGACTTATGCATGAGCTTTGTTCCCTTTAGATTTAAACACATATTCTTTGCAAATGTAAAGGATAGCTGGAAATAGGATGGGAAACACTCTGTGTTGTCATCTTCAGTAGGCGCCGCGTAGAGCACTGGGTTTCATGCTGTGTCCCGTAAGTCAGTGGACCAAAGCCGTGCACAGCTGAAATCAAGCCCTCGAGCTGGACTTCTAGCTAGCCCTGGCTTGTATCCGAGTCCCACAGCTCAGTGGGATACTGCTGTAGAGATCATCACTAACTGCATTTAGGGCTGTATTGACTGTTGTGGCCAAGACTGGGGTTTTGTTTTGATTTTTCTTGACTGTAGTATTAGGTAATGTTATAGAGCATGGTTGGAGAATGCTGAGGAAGTAAAACCTCAGACTGGAATAATTCGTATTTTAGCTTCTTGAACACTCTTAGTTGTTGCGCAGTGAATTGGATAACTTTTTTTGCTAACCTGGCTGTATTTTATCTTTGTATTTTTGGTAGGCAAATGCTTTTATTATAGTGTTACATGAGACTCTAATAAGTATCAGTATTGACTGCACCTATATCTTAAATGTTTATGTAAATTTTGAATTCTGATGGTGCTGCTGAACATAAAACAATTTGTCTCTCGAGTTGGCACTTCAGGGAGATGAAAAACTTCTATAGCTTAAGATGTTTCTGTGGCTTTCTTCACACCAGAAGTCTACAGAAGTCTGGGAAACATAAATAACTCTTCAGAAGTGATGAACCCTTTTAGCTCAAATTTTAAGATTAGCTATACCAGGCTTACAACAGTGAATAACTTTATTTAATTCTATTGACAGTAAAGTTGAGGGTTGAGTAAACACACCCACGTAACTAAATCTTTGTAGATCAGGGCCTTTAACTTTGTTTTGGAGAAACTTTCAGGAGAATTTTGTGGCATTAATCAGACATTTAAACTCAGTCTTCATATTGGGGGAGTTTGATTTAGTAAGGTTAAGTTCCTTTGCGCATGCTCAAAGCACTTTCTAGTGTTGCAAAACTGAGGCAGTAATAGTGTTTTATTCATGATGTGAATGACGGGGTATAAATGCAGTCAGGCTCAGGTGTGCTTCCCGGGACTGACAGCCCTGTAGTGTCGGAGTGGAGGATGGTGTTCATGTTCCAAATGTTTGCCCATAGTTCAGGCAAACATTTTGATGGTGCATGCAAACTTCAGAAATAAAATAAAGTATCTGGGCTAAAGGTTTTGAAGTTTTCAACCCTGCCTAATGGCCTCACAATTGTAAGAAAAGGCAGTGCTTGTTGGAGGTATTTAAAGAGTAATTAGAGGGTGCTATGGATCTCTTGTGTATTGCAATTGTATAGCATTATAACTGTTTTGGCAGTAAGCCAGGAAAGGGAGACTTAAAACAAATTAATAGTGAACAATCCAGTTTTAATAAGTTATTTTAAGTATGGTTAGATAACAACATTAATATTTATGCTTAAAGTGTGACAAAGAAAAAACAGGTCTCAGTTGTTATGTGTATCTTCTTGCTTTTCAAGAACTTTTTATTGGAGACTAAAATAATGACTGATACTTGTAACCACGGGAGAGTAGAAGAAAAACTCTCCCTCTGAAGTCCTTCTCTCTCTTTACATACTCTTCCTGTTTCTGGTTGATTTTTACCAGCTCAGCTTGTTCAACATAAATACTTTATTTTGCCAGTAATAGTACCCCAAAATCCAGAAGCTAAACAACTGTACCAAGGATAGCAGGGCCACAGGCTTTCCTAATTCTTAAGCTCCTTTCCTGAGCACTCAGTATTGCCCAGCATTTCAGATGGTGGGGGCCCATGGCGAATCTCTGGTCTGACTCAGAGGTGTTTGGGCTTGATGGACTTCTGGTCTAATTCATAAAAACTGGCCTCTCCATAGGCTTAACTTAACATGTGCCTCACAGATGAACAACGCTTTTAAGGTTTTGGTCAAAGTATGCTCCACTGAAAAATGAATATAGAATTAATCTCTAGAAAATATTCTTGTTTTCAAAGTGTGCATTTATCTGAAACTATCATTTGTTTGCCAAACTTAAGGAAGAAAACATTATCAAAACTGAGGTTGAGGGAGGAAATGTAAAAATAAAAACAAAAGTTCTGTGTTTTATTGTAAGGTGTTAAAAACAAGTCACCAAGATTAGTCATACATCTCTTTAGTTCTCTTGTACCTCCTTTCTTCGCCTTGATTTTGATCTGTTTTTCTGGAGGTCTGCAGTTTGAGATAAAAACCTTACATTACTGATTCCCAAACCGAGGTCTTCAGGAGAATATTAGCAGAAAAAATGTGTAGTGCTTCAGTTAGAAGTTGATCAGAATGAGTCTGTGAGAAACACAGAATTAAGTGTGACATTTAGGTCTGAAATGTGTATAAAACAGGGGTCTCCAAACATCTTGAAAATTACACATCTGCACCAAACCTAGTAGCGAAGTTTGCATTTTAAAAATCTGAAAAGACATTTATATTTGTGTGAGGATTAAGCAAGGGTGAGATGAAATGGGAGGAAAGCTTATGGTAATAAAAGCAAGTGGTATGTGTCCTTCTTCCTGTACCTTCTCGAGCTGAAAACAGAACATGTCAGCAGAACATTTTGCGACTTCTGATGTTTTGTTGATACCTAGTATTTAATGTTTGTGACCGGGTCCGATTGTGGTAGTTCAGTTGAAATACTCCACATTTCCTTAGACCTGTGAACTTGTAGCAATGCTCTGATGAAGCTGAGAACATACTCAAGAGTGCATCTTATGAGCTTCTAGGTAATCTCTCCTAATAGAAAATCCTGCAATACTTCAGTAACAGGTGAACCTAAAAATATGGATTTTTGGGTTTTTTTTCCCTAATGCAAGTTTATGCAAGACTTAAATAAGTTCCGCAAGGCAAAGACCATTCTCTGCTTTGTGTGATGACTAGCCCAGGTGAGTTATGTGTCATTCTTAAAAGAAGTCTGTCCCTTACGAGTGGGGACAGAAGACTTGTATTTTTTTTGATTGATCGGGGCTTTTTATCCTAAATCTGAACAGAGCTTCTCTTTGATGCACATGTTCTTTAACTGAAGCCTATTAAAAGAGCAGTTGTTATAAATCAGAGCAGAAGTCTATCTAGGCAAATATCTGTTGTCTTGATTTTTTTTTTTATCCACTCCATTCAGGATAAATTCTTAATGTCTCAAGTAAAAGTTCTTGGAAGTTTAAAGGGTGATTTTCAGAATGGGTTCTTTGAGCAACAGATGGCCCTTCTCATTCTGCCTGTTCTAAATAAAAAGTATTCAGGTTTTTTCCAGCAGTGATGTCTTAAAATGTAAGTGTGCTCTCTGGCTTCTGAGACATGTGATATATGGGATTTTTGCCAAAGTATATTCTTTGGTTTTGTTTTTTTGGGATTCCCCCGCCATATATTTTAGAATAGAAGTTGCATTATAGAATGACAAAGCCTTGAAAGCAAAGAGAGGGATGGGTTTGTTTAGCTGATACTGGTGTTAAATATTTGTTTAATGAATGATTAAAGGTTATAATAGCATTGGCCACATCAGCTCATCCATACCTAACTGAAAAACATTCACTGGGGAGAGAAAAAGAGTGTATTTGTCTCACTGTAGACAGCCATGTTGAATTCTATTTTCATAGTAAAGTTAAATATTCTATTCAGGAACACTGACAGCATAGAGCAAAATCCTACTCCTTTTGAAAACAATTACCCATGAAGAAAAGAGAAGGGAAAACAAGGATAATTCCTGAGATGTTACTACTAGTCAGTTGGGGAAATTTTCTTGAGTAACATTTGTTTTCTCAAGCCTGAGAAGTAGGCATTGTATTAACGTTCTGTAGTTGGTGGGAAAAAAGCGTTATGTGTTTTTGTTTGGTGTGTTTTTAAGGGTTTTTTTGTTTGTTTTTGTTGTTGTTTTTCTGTTGTTCTAAGTGAGAGAGCAAATTTCAAGTACAAAATTCTCAACTTCAGAATACACAAAAATTGAATGTTAACTGTATATGGCTTTAGAGGCTAGGATGCAATAGTAATATGGGTACTTTTTTTTACTCTCAAGTACAATTCTGTACTGTATTTTAAGTACAGTTACACACTTAAAACACAATTCATAAATCATAGTGATTGAGGCTATTTAAAGTGATAAGCTTTCAAAATATCTTGCTGAATAATTGCATATTATGTAATTTGCTAAAGATATCAATCTTCTTTTTCGTTTTAGGAATTATTTCTTAGCTTGTACACTGTAGAAACTGTAGAACAGATTGATTCAGGCTATCATGATGTACGTAAAATGAGACAAGTGTTAGTTTATAGATGAAAAATTATTTCCCTGGAAACGTTTGACTTGTTCATGCATAGTAGGTGTATTTAAATATTCTGGAATTCATTTGCATTGGTTATTAAATCTAGGGCTCTTTGATTACCTCCCCTTCCCTTTCACTTCGGTCTGACATACCATCAGAATACTATTTAAATCTGGTGCATACATGGTGAAATCATAGCCAAGTCAATACGTGACTTAAATTAACAAGCATGACACCTTTATTTTATATGGTTATTTTAAATTACTGCTTTACCTCAGATTTACACTTGGGCTTCTTCGTTCTTTTCCCAAAGAAAGAGGTTGAGCCTTACTACTCAGTAAAATATATTGATTTTACATATTAGGTTTACACTAATCCTGTTAGCTTTTTGCCAGGGGCATGGATTTTCTGTGTGTGTATTTAATGTAATAATAAAGTGTCTTAATAATGCTCTTAAGCTATATATATAATTATTTAAGCAATGGAAGTGCAATTTCTATGCAAGACATTTTTATTTCTTCCTAGTTTGTGTTCAGTGGCATTTGAATGGAAATTCTGATTGAAATTCATATAAATAACCATTGCTACATTTTAAAGTACAAGTTAATATGTTGCTTCTTAGATAAGGATATAGAGGACAATAATTCTAGTGCAAACCACATTTTGTTTTAAGTCTGATAGGTTTATTTACAAAAGGGAATATTAGCTTTAGTTTGTGAAAAATTTTTGGTCACCACAACCTCTAGGGCATTAGAATGGGTAGATCTCATACTTCCAAGTTTTTGTTTTCTTTGAAAATAGAAACAAAAAAATCTCTCCTCTGTCATTTAACCTTGTCTTCCCTAAATGTTTCTAAGATTCTAGTGAACTGGTATTTAAATAACATTGAGGGGTGGAATATTTTTTACACTTGTAGCAGATTATGTTACTTTAGATATTTGAGTGTTCAGATTCTCATATCAGGTGGTTATGAATGAGCTCTGCCAGTTTGGTGATTTAAATGCGTTGAAAGTTTTGGTAGCTAACAACGTAGTTTGAATATTTTTTTTTAATTCAGTATAGGTTATCGTAAATCTGTGTCTTTATAGAAATTTCAGTTTAAAAAATTATTTCTTTCTCCACTTTAAATATTAAAAAAATGCCATCAGAAGGGTAACATATATTATAACTATATATGACATGTGATCAGTCAGCATGTGACTTAATTTGGCTTTATAGGTCTGTTGTACTCTGTATTTTTGCTGTTATACAAATAGTTAGAAGTAAACATTGTTTACTGCATTATGTGTAGTACAGCGTAGCCAGGTAACCAGGTAATTTATGTGGTGGAATCAAGTCATATTTAGGCCAACAGAGTAACCTGCAAAAACTTCTGAGCCAGTGGACTGATCACAGCTTAAGATGTTCTTGAGGAAACCTTGATTGCTCTGCTGGAAAATTGAAAAGTTTGCAAGTGCTGTAGGATTTCTACAGCTTGGAAACCATGCCATTAAACTGTTGCTTCTCTTAAAGTATTTCCTAGATTTGATGGATTTTTACTTTTCCCTCGAGTTCCCCTGAAACTGAAAGCCAAAGCAGATGCAGATAGTACAGTTTTACAGTCAGAATATCTGAATGGGATCATTCTCTTTAAAAACATTGCCGTTTAAAATAGCTTCTCACGTGCTTTAAACTGAAATGGAAATTAGACTTTTTTTTCTTTTTTCAGGTTTGTTTCAGGGTTGTTTGTTTGGGGCGTTTTTTTGGATAATTAGGAACTGGAAAATCTGAACCTGTTTTTATTCACAGATATTTTAGCGTTGCTATTCTAGGACGTGATCCTTTTTCACACTGAAGTCAAGTGCAAAATTCCCCTTGACTTCAGGGGGAGCTGGATTAGCTTTACACAAAAGGACTAAATTGTCCTCTGGGATGAGTGGAGGCAACTCTATTGAAGTAGACTTCATTAGAGTATAAAATGAAGACAAAAAAAGTGTTGCCTGCCTTAACAGGCATTGAAATTGGATCTGTTAGCGCAAACAGCTAGGTTAATTTAGCGGTTGAATCAAAGATTTTTTTTTCTCTTTTTCAATTAGATAGTACAGTTATATTAGCTCACTGCATTGAGCAGTGAATAACATGTGTCACTTAACCTTGACTACAAATATTTTACAGAAACTAGAACCTCTTTATGAACTTCTTTGTGTGGTGACGAATTACCAGGAGAAAACAAACACTTGGTAAACGTTAAGCAAACTTTTGAGCAGTTTATCCTTAAGTAGATGAAAGGAATCTGTTTAAGTTGCTGTTTAAATCTAGTAGGCTTTATATGACAAGTTGTGTGAGGTTTGGGGAGCCTTGTTTGTATTTTCAGCCTCAGGCAGGCATCTTGAGTGGCTTTATTTAGTCTTGCTGATGTGAGAAGAGGGTAATTCATTTACACCAAAAATTGAACTGGATGTTATCCCATGTGTTTGCTGGTGGATCTGGAGTAAGCCCATTGAGTTCCACAGTAGACAGTAGTGCCTTTGGCATCTTCCACTAATGCTTTACACAACGGTATCTGTATTGTGTATACAAATGATGAAGAAATAATATTTGACAAATGAACTCAAATGTACTTGTGTAATACTCACTATACTTCTTGTAAAATGTATCATTTGCACTCTTGCGTATCGAGTTTTTCTTCCAGTGCTTCTGGTATCTGTTGGAATCATGAATTAATTCAACTGTCTGTGTGTTATTATGACCTAAGCACTTTTTGTATGGGTTTGCTGTGTTTTCTCTTTGAAATTTCACAAGAGGAAGGGGGATGGGAATATTGTAATCTCCTTAGAATAATTTGAGAATGAGCCCTTAAATGCTGCCCCGCATTTCTTTATTAACATTTCAGAGGTGAAATAAAATCCCCTCCCTAGGAAGCTTCACAGAGCTCTTAGCTGTTTCGCATACATAGCTCTGGAAAAAACCCTCCACAAATAACTGTTGTTGCAATATTTAGCTGGTGTTAAGGGGTTAAGTAGTTAACTGAAATTCTCTGAAACACTTGAGGTGCTAAATTTACAAAACAAGACGCAAGAACTGTTTTAAGATTAGTCATAGGAAGCTTATTGAAGCACCGGCATCTTCCTGGACACATCCTGTACTTTTGTGTCTTCAGCCTGCTTCGTCTATTCACAGTCCTAACTGCTTTTTGGTTTTTAGAAACTCTTGCTGCAACTTCTTTGTGACTAAGGCGCGTTGTCAATCAGTCAGGTCCTCCCCATGCCAGCCAACTGTCCCCTTAATGCAGCAATTCACTTGGATGAATAGTGCTCATACTTTAAGGAGACAATTGCCTACCAGAGAGAGTGCCAAGTTGATTTAACTTTGTACGGGTGTGAAAGAGTTTTTAAATGGGTGCTGTCAGCTAGCATTCGACTAAAGCATCAGCTGCTTGAAAATTGTTATAATCTGATAGGGATTATGTCAAAATTTGTTTAAAATATTTTAGTCAATCACTGGGCTGCAGAGAGCATTAGTACCCCAGAAGTGGTTGTCAGACAATCATCCGTGGTCTGTCGGATCTATACCGGACGTGTCCTGGCCAAATGTACAACATGGCTTTTAAAATGGACTCCTTTTTGGCAGTACATCGCTAAATTGGTGAAAGAATACAGGATTCATGTTGTAATCTGCTCTTCCACTTCCATTTAATGTCACAGCGTGTGTTTGAAACACTTAGTTGGATGTATAATACAGTGTAAAACCACAACTGTAGCCTGTCATTACTGTAGTGCTTACAGAGCTGAGCTACCATTTAGCCAAGCCAGCTACTTGGATTATCTGTTACCTGGAATTGTTTAAAAGTGGACAGAATTTAGGAAAATTGCATCACTTCTTTGCTGGCCAAAATTTTTTGATGCATTTTTAGTTTTAGTGGAGGTTGAAAGGATGCTTGCCTTCTAGGTACACCATCACTTGAGTGCAGAGGGTTTAGTTCTGTGCTTGCTTTCATCCCTGATAGTGTAAGGATGGACCTTTTCTAAGCATAGTTTGAGGCCTGATATTTCTTCACTGCACTTCTGAAGGGAAGAGAGAAGGTGAAAAAAAGTTAAGAAAAAAACATGGGGAGAAGATGCTGCCTGAAATTCCTGATGTTTCTGTTTCAGGGAGGCCAGGAAATCTGAGAAAATAAGTTATTTCTGTCAAGAGCCTGACAAAATATGGTTATTATCCTAAATATGTAGAAAGGATGCTGTTAAGAAAATAGTCAGTTAAAAGGAGAGAAAATTTCTTACGGGCATGGTAGTAAATAGTGAGTATATTTGGGGGCGGGGAGGAGGGTGTTTTCCTTGCTTCTCTGAGGTCATTAGGCCATTACAGCTGCAACAACATTGCTACTAGCTTACATACATTTGTGGAGGAAAAAAGAAGCATTGTTATTTCAGTGCCTGGCTGGAATAAGTAGTTTGTTAAGCAGTGCTGTGAGATTGGTAGTTGTTTTAGGGACATCTCCATTAGTAGATGTGCAACTATTAGTACCAGAGACAATCGTGTTTAACACCTTCCTTACTGACCTGGGAGTCGCACAGAGGTGCGCCCTCAGCAAGCTTGCAGGAGGAGCTGATAGACCAAAGAGGGTTGTGCTGACATCCAGAGGGACATTGACAGAGGAATTGTCTGATGGGAACCTCCAGAAGTTCAGGAGAGGGAAATTCAGTGATCCTGGGGAGGAACAATTCCAGGCTCCAGTATGTGTTAGGGTCCAATCAGCTGGAAAGAAAGTGCAGAAAAGGACCTGGGGGTCCTGGTGGGAAAGATGTGTTTGAGCCATCAATGTGCACTTGCAACAAAGAAGGCCAGAAATGTTCTGGATGCATTAGGAAAAGTTACCAGCAGATCAAGGTGGTGATCCTTTCCCCCTGCTCCATACTGGTAAGGCCACACTTGGAGTGCTGTGTGCTTCTGGGCTCCCCAGTACAAGAGAGACATGGACCTACTGGAGAGAGTCCAGCAAAGGGCCACTAAGATGGCTGAGGGTCTGGAGAATTTCTCTTATGAGGAGAAGCTGAGAAAGCTGGGATTACTCAGCCTGGAAAAGAGAATGCTTGGGGGCACCCTATGTGTGTGAATAACCTAATGGGTGGAATAAAGAGGATACAGCCAGCCTGCTTTCAGTAGTTTCCACTGATAGCACAAAGTAATGGGTGCAAATTGTAGTACAGGAAATTCCATTTAAACATCAGAAAAAAGGGGGTTTTTTTATGGTAAGGCTGATAGATCGCTGGAACAGGTGGTCCAAAAAATGTTGTGGATTCTCCATCCTTGGCAATAACTCAAAACCCAGCTGGACACAGCCCTTAGCAACTTGCTGTCATTGACATGCTTTGAGCAGGGGGGTTGGGGTAGGCATCCTCCAGATGTCTCTTCCAGTTTCAGCTGTTCTGTGATTTTCATTAAATGATTTAAGAGAGCCAAACCAGTAAATGTGGCAGTTGAAATGAAACAAAATGCAGGTGTTGAAAGGCAGAATATTTTTGTTTGTTTCCACAGGCAAGTTTGTTTGTTTGTTCCTCCCAGTTTTCCAATGACAGCTTGGGAAGAGGGGAGAGAACTCTTTGTGACTGCATTGTTCTCTTGGGTGTCTTAGCTTTCTGCTATTAATATCAAGGCTGTGTATGGCTTTATTGTCAGCTGTGTCCTCTCACTCCCGCAGCAGCAGCAGTGAGGTTACTGTTAACTTTCCTGCTCCTCAGAAGACTGAGCAGCACCCTAGCCTTTAAGACAAGGAAACGTTTCCATCTCATATTTGGAAAGGTGTTTTTTCAACATCTGTAAATAGGGTAATTTTTTTTCTTCTTAATGCTGTAAAAACATAGGATGTGTTCACTGTGCTTGCTCCAATGGTCTTTTTACCAATCTTGATAATGCTTTTTTTTTCTGCTTACATTTGATTTAAACATACTGAATTGGTGAATTCACGCTGCTCTTCTGTTGGTATTGGAACTACAAGCTCCTATTAGACTGACGCAAAATACAGGGGTGAAAAAGAAGCTGAAACAGTTGCATATGGATTTAAACACCCTGTTATGTTTAACGGTAACATCCTGCCAGTAAAAATATGGTCACAATGAGCCTGGCATTTGAGCTTGCACCACAGAAAAGCACTTGATCAGTTTGTAAGACTAATTTTCAACTCTTTGTCTTTGGACATGTGAGTTAAAAGAGATGGAAGTCGGCACTGTGTTGAAGAAAAATTGTGTGAATTTAAACCTGAAACTTAGATGGCACTTAGAAACTTTGTGTTGTAAAACTGCAACTTCACACAACTGGTGAGCCTAAAAATACTTGTGTACATTGTTTTAGTCCATATCTCAAGTTACCTACTTATTGGTTGTAATTTCCACAGAAGTTCTCAATTCCAGAAAAATGTTTAAAGTTTTACTTCTCTTTGAATGCTGTCTCATTTGCAAATGAATAACTGTGTCTTCACAAGCTCATTTGTGTTTTCTGGTAATTAGGACAGCTATTACATAGTTGAATGGCTACTGCTGCACAGGAGCATATATTTATGGAACTATTATTTACAGACTGGAAAGATAAGAGAGACCTGTTGATGCAATTACATGTTTGTAGTATTACTGTTACAGTAAATCTTTATTATGTACTGATATTCCTAAAATAATGCTTAAACCTTTTGTGGAAAAAATGAAAACCACTTCCATGTCTTTAGAGAGGCCTGCTTTGCACTTTAGAAGTACATATTTCCAAACAGCAAGCAAGCAAGGATCCTTGTACTGTAGACAGTAAACAAAAAGTACAACACCTAGCTAAGATATAAATTCATGTTCGTGTGATCTATAGTGTCCTAATCTGTATGTGACACTATTTTAAAAAAAGACTTCAGGACAGATCTGGGGAACTACAGATTACTAAGCCTGACATCTGTTCCAAGTAAATCAGTCAAAATAATAATAAAAGCCTCCTGTAAAGGCATGTCGAGTTTTGCAAACTCACTGGAGGTTTTTTGAAGGCAAGTACATGAATAAGTAAGATCTGACAGAAGCAGTTTCCTTGGATGTCCAGCAAGCATTTGACAAGGACCCCCACCAAAGAATTTTGAAGAAACCAAGCAGTCACAGAGTAGGGGGAAAGGATTTTGTGTGATTAAATTAATGACTGAAATATAAGAGGAAGAGTTGGAGTAAATAGAGTAAAAGAGGGGCTCCAGGTAAGAATTCTCCAGGGTTATGTTAACAGAGCATGTTCAAGTTAATAAGGTGTTTAGAAGAAAAGTGAGCTCACAGACTTCACTGATGGGTAGCAGATGCAAAGGCAGACCCTGGCATTACACAGGGACTTGACATGGCTCAGCAGCCAGACATTAAAATGGCAGATGAAATTTCCCATAAATTGCTTCATGTGTTCTATTTGGAGGTGGGGAGTAACAAGCTTGCCTTCTCATCTAAAAAGATGAGCTCAAAGCTGACTATTGCCACTAGAAATGATTAGGAAAGAAAGAGAGAATAATCATTATAATTTTTAAGAAATTTAATCGTCTTACACAGTTTTGCCCTGCTTACACCTATCCCTGTCATCACTGCAAAAAGAAAGTAGTTGAAGTTTTAAGGAAGAGAAAATCTGAAATAAGGAACAATTTCTGCAAGAGGAGCAGCATGAATTTGTTAAGGTAGAGAAGGTGACCAAAAAGTGGTGTGACAGAATCCTGTTAAGTGTTCAGCAACCAATGGGACAAAAATAGGGGGTGTTTATTCACTGTCTTTTTTTAGTGCGCACACACTAAGAGGTATCTAATGAAAATAGCAGCTGATGAATTGAAAACAGACAAAAGGAGGTGGTTCCCAACAGAACGTGTAATTAGGCTATAGAATTTCTTGCCTCAGGAATTTAAGGAGTCTAAACATTACATCAGTGTAGAGGGAAACTGCTGTTTCGTGGAAGAATCATCTAATACCTACCTATTCTTGTTCAGGAAATCCTGCTTCTGCAAACTGTTGGGGGATCAAGGAATATTCTCGGGAAGCATCACTATGTATTTATTGTATTCTTGCATGCTCCACTCTTGGCTGCTGTTAGTGAGAGGATATTTGAATGGACATGGACCTCTGGATCTTGCTTTGTACAGCCATTACTTTGTTTCAAAGCCTGCCCCTTTTTCATTTTTATTTCTATGTTACTGGTTTTCCAGAATCCTTTCTAGCAGTAGCACTCAAACTTGGCCCACACTGGGGTGCTAAGATATTTAAGGAGGGGGGGGGGGGGTAGGGCCACTGGTTACATATTCTTTTCTTTGTGAGACCTTGAGCATGCCACTGAAATATAAAATCTGCAAAATACAAAATCTGATCATATTCAGACCAGGGATAGGACTGCAGGTACGTGTCAGTCAATGGCCTAATTTCATAAGACTTTGTCCTCTTACTGGTGCATAGTACATTTTGGTCATGTAATGGATGTTCTAAGGAAGAGGTGTTTTTGAGTGTGTATAGGTCGAACAAATGCATGGCCTGGGCTGACTGTAGGCAGATTATTTCTGCTCTCCCTTCTGACTCCTTTGCGGTGATTTTATATTGTACTTCCTCCTCCAGCCATGCTTATTGATAAAAATATAGTTCTCTGTATCTCTAATGACTATTGAAATAATCAAGAGATCTCGCTACTTGTAAATTAAGTAGTAATATTGTGTTGGACAGCAATATTCCATTTGAGAATCTTCACACTGTTTGAAACAAGAGACTGCTATTTAGTATAGCTGCCCTGTTCCTTTTGTGAAGGTGGCAGCTCTGCACATAACAGGTTTTAGGTGTTTGGTTCAATCATAATAGGTTATTTGGATTTAGTAGTATACTTTACTATGTCATTGATTATTAAATCCTTAGTTCCTGCTTTCTGTCAAAACACTTTTGAAGTTTAGGCTGAGGTTAAGGAATTTGTAGACTTTTTAAAATATTTTCATCCAGTTGTACATCATTTTCTGGACATGTGGACTTCCTGATAGCTTTCCTTATATGGTTGCCTTATTTTAAAATAATTATTTCATATTCAGTAGATATCAAGATTTGTACAAAGATGTCAGAAGCATGTGTAATTTTATTTGAAAGGTGTGTTTGTTTTTCTGTGAACAGACATCTATCTGTTATGCAGGGTGAAAATAGTGGGTGCTAATATTTACATACAACTTAAGCTAATTCCAGTTGCTAATTTGTGGCAGTTCTGCTTCTCGCCCTGTTGAAAGACAACTTTTCTAGCCTGATTTTTTGAGTCAGTGGAAGGAGATGACCATTAAGCACGCCATGCCACTTAAACTTGTGCATTAGCTGTCAGGAGACAGGTTGGTGAATGCCAGCTTTGGCTGTGTCTACATAAGCTGGTTCTGTAGGCTCCCGTTATAGTCAGTGGAGAGAAATAAGCACTTTCACTGTATGATTCATCTCACCCCCAGATGGATGTCTAAATTTGGAAGATGAATTCCACCTGAAGTCCATTACTGAATATAAATGTCATTAGTTTAAACTAGGGAATTATTTCAAAAGGACACTAGCTTGACTGGCGCAGCAGTTGAGTAGAAGTCTTTTGTTTTCTTCCATGAATTGCGTTTCAGAGGTTTAAAATCAGCACTCAGTAGCTTGTTTCATATTTTCTGTTTTTAGGAGCTGCTCTGGCTTTACAGCAGGTTTGAAAGTTAGCAAGTAGGATATATTCACACTGCTTAATTTCTAAGTATCTAACTGCCAGGCTGACTCTTCCTGACAACCAGTTTGGTTGCTGGAGTAAGGGGATGACAACAGGGTTATGTGCCCTGTTCTTCTCATTATGCTAGTCCCTGTTGTCAGAAATATGTCTTTCTGCTCTAAACTTTCTGCTAAATGTTAGGAATTTAAAAAAAAAATATTTCTGTGTCCTTAAAATCATTGCTCCTCTACAGGAGCCTGTGTCTCTACAATGGTTATACACGAAGTCTGTGCGAGGTGATCCAGCCTTTAAATTTTCAGCTACAAAAGGTAGACAGTGCAGATACCTTTTTTGTTTCTGTTTGTCTGGAGCAGACACTTGGAATGACTGGTATCCTTTTAAAGTATTTCTCATGCTGTGCCATGCTCACACACACACACAACCCCCCCGCCCCTTCATTTTTCCTGTTTATAGGTCTTGATTCCTGTCATGGGCAATCTCCTATTCTTTTCTTTTTTTTTTTTTTTTCTTTTGGAAACTGCTTTTTATGTCATGATTTGTGGCAACCTTTTCTTCATGATTACACTGATCAAGTCCTGCCATCAGATTCTATCTTAATACTTGAATCAAAAATAAGAAATTATTACAATCCCATTGCTATTGTACTGCTTTTATTTTTCTATACCATTTACTATTCTTATGTTCCGTTATATATCAAGGATGGTTGAGTTCTGTCAGGTTTGTTGGATATGGGGGTTTTTTTGCATTGAAATGAGTATTTTTTAGTTCCTACATCAGCCTGAGCATTCTAGAAAAGTAGTTTGGTTTACAAAATAACTCACAAAAACATTTGAGGTTATGTATATAATAGAAAACTGTATCCTTTGAACATTTTATTCCACCAGATACAGCCGTGGTGAGGAGACGAGTTCCTCAGTGGGAGCTTAGGGGAAATCAGTGGTTGGCAAGCTGGACCTGAAAGGTTATTGGGGTTCCTAACTGGGAGAAGTGGATGTTGTACAGATATTATATGGGCTCCTTTCTTGTACTGACAAGGATGTAAAGCAGTTCTCAACTCTCTTAATAAAAATAGCAAAAGTCAGAAGTAATAGCTGTGTCAAGCTATGGAAAAATATGAGGGCAGGTAAAACACCTCACCAGCCCTTAGCACTAGCAGAGAATTTATCTTACAGAAATTGCCAGGCACTTTTAGAAAAATGTATCTTCCCTCAAAGAGGGGACATAAAAAAACACATTAGTCTCTACCAGTTGGGAGTGGCTGGGTAATTCTCCCCATTCCTAGCCTGGCAGCTTAGGGTGTTGTATGAGCAGTAAATGCAAACCTGTCAGTTTGTGTGATAAGGAGCAATTGCTGAGCTCTCCATTTGATGTCAGATAGGACTTTGCTTGGTGACAATATCCCTTCTTCCTGTTGAGTTACAGCCAGTACTTGGTAGAACTATGAAGTGCTACCTACTGCTTCCCTGTAGACAGCTCCAAAGGTGTTACTCCCTTCTGTGCATTTCTCCTTTCTTCTTACCGTATATTTGGGGTTTAGTGTTGTATTGTGCAGATCTTCCCTTAGACCAGTCACCAATGAACTGTGCCACTCCTTTGGTGGCAGCAGGTACAGGTACTTACCTCTAATTCTGCTCAGGCTCAGAGTTACCCGTCTTAGGAGTACTCTTTGTGAGGAGCAGTAGATTCTGGTGAACAGTCCACAGATTGCACCAAACAGCTGAACCCGTTTCTCAGCAGATTCGTTTTGTTCTTAGTCTAAAAGACAGTGTTCAAAAATATGCAGAATTGATTCTTAAAGTTAACCTGTGGAATGGTAGTATTGCATGGCTTCCTGCTAGAAAGATGACATTTAGGAGTATTAAGTTTATAAAGCTGGTGAGGACTTAAGGAATTTTGGAAGTTCAGGAGCTTCGCAAAGAAATCTCATTTCTGCTGGATAGGGATGACATGCATCTTTCTCTCAGATACATCTTCCTATTTGAACTTATGAGAAGTGAGAAATACAAGTTTTTACATATCTGTAAACCATCAGTATAAGAAGAACCAAAACAGTGAAAGGAGTAAGAAAACTACATAAAAGGACTTAAAATACGTCTCCCCCACCTTCTAGGAGAGAGAGAGAACGATGACAAGACTTTTTCCTTTTTCTTGTTTTATGGTGACATGATAAAATGGCATTATATTAAGTGCTTGTATTTTTTATTTTGTTTTCAATAAATACTTGGGTTTATTGAAATTTTCAGTCAGAGACTGTCAAATCTGCTGCAAGGTGGTTTTCATTTAGGCTGTTTTAATCATGCTGCTTGTTTTTGAAGATCAGCAGTTCTGTCATTGAAATATCTTTATCAGGCAACATTAGTTCTTTTTGAATAGTGTAAATTTGTTATTTCTGACTGAAATCCTTCTGACCTGTGACCAAAATTTAAAAAACTCATGCAAGTTACTAAGGAGTAAGTTGTTTGACGTTTGTGCTTCTGCTAAATCCCTAACATCTTCCCTCCACCCTTCAATTAAACATTTAATTGAAATGGAAATTGTCCTTCCTTCTGGCAGTACTTCTGGAGTCAAAAGAATATCACTAAAAGCCCTGCTTACTGGTTAGGAACAAGAAAATTTGTTACTAAACAGCAGTTACTTAGCCTGAAGAGAATCCTTAAGCATACATTGTGTACTCCTGAAAACAAGGTGCCAGAGTTATTGAGAACACAAAATCGCCAAGGTTTTTACTTATCTATTTAGAAGAGCATTGCCTGAACTGGTCAATAAAAACTGAAGGGTGTCTTTGTGCTGTGGTGTACCCTTTCGGAAGTTAACTGTTTAATTACGTGAAATCTGTCAAAACTATTTCCTATTGCTCTTTGATTATTAGTGATTTGGTTCTCTTTTAAAGATAACCTTCAGCCCTCTAGTTATTGTTCCAGCATTTCTTCTCTCCTTTACTCACCCTTCTCTCATCTACTACTGTTTTATTTGGTATCCTGTACCATGGCTAAAACTTACCGAAGGTATCTGTTGTGTTCACTTTGCTCATGTTCAGGATGTAGTGACTGATGATGTGTTTTACATGTTGTTGGCTAGTTCACACTTGGAACATGTTAAATTAGAGGGAAGGCCCATTGACTAATATGGAAAACCTTTTAAAAAGAGAAACAGAAAACTGATGTCATCTCTAAAATATCCTTAGAAGATGTTTGAAGACTTCAGCATTTTTTTTGAGCTGTATGTTGATAAAGCTCCCCATCACAAGAACTACTAAGATGCTTCCCCTTTGTTTCACTCCATCAAATAAGAACAACCTCAGGAAAAGTTTCTTTGACATCTTCTGCAGAAATGCTTTTATGAACTGTGTTTAAAGCCCTTTCAGTGGTTTTAAGTGGTAGAGTGAAAATCAGCAGAAGGTGAGTTGGAACAAAAGCGAACAAGAAATGGGAAGCAAACACTGTGTGGTTTCATGTTACATGCCATCATTGCAGGCTTGGTACACTTCGTACAAGTCACTCTGATTGCTAGTCTGGAGCTGGAAAGGGTTGAATATTTTGATCCCTTAAGCAAATGAAACAACATCAATGTAAGAGAAGGTAGTACCCTAGTTCTAGAAAGCAAAGACTGAATATTCTTTGTTTCTCAGTGGCAAGTTCATGAAATCACTAGTGAAATGCCCACATTTGGAACAAAACTTTTCTGTTGCAGACAGAGGATACACCTACTTTGCAGGAACCAACCCTTGTTTAGGACAAGTAGCTGTAACCTACAAATAAGCCAGTCCTGCTTACAAAGACAGGAAGAATGTGAGTGCTTTCCTGCAGCGGTGTGACTGCTGAGGTGCAGCAGAAATGTCTTCATCCTGCAGAAGCAGATGAAATTGGAAGGTAGAACTGCTGCATAGCTGAGATCCATGCACATTACAAAATACAGTGCCAGGTGCTTGCAGGGCAGATGATGAACAAGGCAATGGAGTGTTGGAGATAATCGTAAGAAATGCTGGGTAGGGTAGTGCTGGCCTCCTGCTGTGTCCTGGTGTCTTGACTTCCAGATGGGTGGTAGAGTTTTGCATTTTTTTTTTTCCAGATTTGTCTCACAGCTCCAGGATTGGAGTTGTCTGGATTAACTGAGAGTCACNCTGCTTACAAAGACAGGAAGAATGTGAGTGCTTTCCTGCAGCGGTGTGACTGCTGAGGTGCAGCAGAAATGTCTTCATCCTGCAGAAGCAGATGAAATTGGAAGGTAGAACTGCTGCATAGCTGAGATCCATGCACATTACAAAATACAGTGCCAGGTGCTTGCAGGGCAGATGATGAACAAGGCAATGGAGTGTTGGAGATAATCGTAAGAAATGCTGGGTAGGGTAGTGCTGGCCTCTTACTGTGTCCTGGTGTCTCGGCTTCCAGATGGGTGGTAGACTGTTAAATTATTTTTTTTCCGAATTTATCTCATAGCTCCAGGATTGGAGTTATCTGGATTAACTGAGAGTCATGCCTGTTTAATAAAGAAAAATTATTATCGTACTTTTAGCAAGAAGGATATGCACCATGCTTTCAGGATATGGAAATTTCTGTTCCTGAGCAGTGCTGAAAAAGACGTAAGAGTCATAACACTGCTGTCAAAATAAATACTAAAGATCTCAAATGGGCCCAGGGAACATCATGATTTTCCACAAGGTCAAGTGCAAAGTCCTACTCCTGGATCAGGGAAATCCCCAGTAGCAATACAGACTGGAGGAGGAATTAATTGAGAGCAGCCCTGCAAAGATGATAGATATTGGTGAAAAATGGGGCATGAGATGACTGTATTCTGGGCAGCATCAGAAGTGTGGCCAGTAGGTCAGGGGAGGTGATTCTGCCTGTCTGCTCTGTTTTGGTGAGACCTCACCTGGAGTGCTGCATCCAGCTCTGGGGCCCCGAACATAAGAGCTGTGTAGAAGTGTTGGAGCAGGTCCAGAGGGGGCCATGAAGATGATCAGAAGGCTGGGGCACCTCTTCTGTGAGAACAGACTGAGAGAGTTCGGATTGTTCAGTCTGGAGAGGAAATGGCTCCAGGAAGAGTTATCGAGGATTTTCAGACTTTCAGTAAATGGAGCGTGTAAGAAGCATGGAGAGAGACTCTTACCAGGGCCTGTGGTGACAGATCAAGGGGTAGCAGTTTTAAACTGATAGAAGACCGTAGCTTTGTATCAGATACAAGTGAGAAGTATTTCAGGATGAGGATGATGAGACACTGTAACAAATCACTCAGAGTTGTTGTGGATGCCCCATCCCTGGAAGTGTTCAAGGCCAGGTTGCATAGGGCCCTGTACAACCTGAAAGATATCCCTGCTCAAGGTCATGTGGGCTGGAACTAGATGATTTTTGAGGATCCTTTTCAACCCAAAACATTCTATGATTATATGAAAGAAGAATTAAGGAATATCCCCTACATTGAAGGCCATGGCTGTTCCTAGTGATCACTGTTAATGGGAATTTCTGAAAAAACTGAGGTATCTTGGAGAAAATGAAGTGAAGGAGTGACTGAAGAGCCACTTGATAGACTGGAGTCTAGTGGGACTGCATGAGTCTTGTCAAAGGGAAGG
Organism: Melanocharis versteri; assembly: GCA_013397845.1. Taxonomy (NCBI): domain Eukaryota; kingdom Metazoa; phylum Chordata; class Aves; order Passeriformes; family Melanocharitidae; genus Melanocharis; species Melanocharis versteri. Next base: position 608,117 of record VZTG01009363.1, on the reverse strand, counting down.
TTTAAGAGAGCTGTGATCTTTCTTATACAGGAAATGGGAACAGGGCAGTGGTAAGGCTCCGAGGCAAAGGTGTTTTCTGGATGTTGGCATTAAATTCAGATGGAATGTGAGGCCTGTACTTTTAGTGGTTACTGTGTTCAAAATGTAGGACTTGTCCAGACTGTGGGTGAACTTTCCATAACAGTCATTTCGAATGAGTTTGAGCATGTGTGTACATTCAAGACCATAAAAGGAGAAATTAATCTAGGGCTGCCCTATGGCCTCTATTGTGCAAGATGCCTGACAAGCTAATTAAGATAATTTTTCCTGGTCTTCTTGTCTATGAACACTATTATATCTGTCAGTAGAGAAACAATAGAACAGCGCTAATGATAGCTATTAAGGTAATAATTCTTGTTTAGTTAAAACATCGTCCAGCTCTTTCCTTTTCATAAGGTTGTTATTTAGCAGGTGTCATCTTTTTTTTTTTTTTTTGTTTCATTGTGAATTTCTTTACAATTTAATTGTACTTTTCACTTTTTTCATATACAAAGGAGAAACTCAAGCTGTGGATTCATGAAGAACAATGTACATGTGTCTTTGTAGTTGTTTATACATACTTCCGCTTTTTGTTTTAGTCCAAAGGTTGATATTTTCCAGCTGTCTTCTTGAAATCCCGTTGTTCAGCAAAGAGATAATTGTTGAAGGAGGTCTGTGTGTATCGTCTTTGAATAAATGAACTGCAACATTTTGTCAGTAATTGGACCTAAATACTTTAATTACTGATTTTTCTTAACATGGTAATCATGTCAAATATATTAGGAAAAAACAGCATTGAGAATAAAAGAGAATTTACTTTCAGCTTAGGGTGATGTTTGGCAAAGAGTAGATGGGAAATTCATGTCTGCAAAGCAGGAATGTGCAAGTGTAAAGTGCAGTGTATCAAACACACAGCAAATAAATAATGTCTTAAGTTCCATGAGATTCCTTATCAGTGACCCTGTGCTATAATTTGGGTGGATATAACATTATAGGGTCTTTCATTATTCATCTCTTTAAGTTGCTGCAACTGTTCCTTTCCTTTATATTTCTAAGTTGACTAATGAAGTTGCAAGAGGATTCTTGCTGATGCTGAATTCCTCTGTCATTTTAAAGTATGCCCAGCTGAGAAGATGAAAATGATTCATAAGGATTTCAGTATCTGAGTTTCTGGGAGCTCACAAGTGTTGTAGTCCATTTTTCATATGTAGTTCGTAGTTGAACACTGAAAGAAATTGCTTCTTAAATTATCTTTTCAGAACAAAAATGCTGCAATTTGTTCTTCTAGCATGTAAGTTTTATGTCACTTTTTCTGTAAGGTGGATGTCCCTTGTGAAGGTGTTTTTCATGCTTCATTCTGTGAGACCTGGAAAGGAATGTTAGTTTACTTTAGTAAACAAAATTTAAATGTGGCTTTTTAAATGACTTTTGGATTCTTTTTTTAATATACTTAAATAGAATGGCTGAAAACTGAGTGTATGAAAACGGTCTGTGATACCAGGCATAGGTTCATTGTTTTCTAAATAGAATTTAATGAAAACAAAATATTTCTATTTATAAATTGGTTCCTGCATCCTGTCGAAAATATCCTAGATATCTTTGACAAGGTATGACATGCCTTAGAATCTGAAACAATCTTTTGGCCAGACTTCTTAAACATACCAGACTTTTAGCTTTTAAGATTCCTGTAATTATTTGCAAATTAATAAAAATAACCATTACGCTATAAAAAAACCAGCAGAATTTTCCTTTTCTGGATTTATTTATTGACTATGTACTTAAATGTTCAAGGCCATGGAGCAGCAGTAATATTGTCTAGACAATATATTGGTTGTTTTGTCTGTGGTATTATCTGTTGTCAGAGAAAATGTCTTTGTGTGGTAAGGGCTTGAAATTGTATGGCTAGACATTGTAACTCTAAATTTTAAAAATGGTCTCATGTATATGTATTATATATTTCATCACATAACACTGCTTTTGCAATTCTGATATTTTAGTTAATCTCTCCCTTGTGATCTTGACTGCTAGAATAAAGAAAATTAATCCATCAGTGTTATGTGTTTTGCATCGTCTGCCTTAGGTTTGTTGGCAGGTTTTTTGTTGGATGTAGAAAAGCACAAATTATTTTTCACCCTTTCTGAAAGTGAAAAATATGTTGACTTCACTTAAAATTCAGATTACATCCTGAAAATCAACTTTCTTTATATAGAAGCTCTATTTAGCAGTTGGTAGGTTTTAAAAACTAATTTTAACTGTTTAAGTTTGACATATTTTCTCTGCTCTGCTTTAGAAGTTAGAAAGAGCTCCCTCTGGATGTCAGTCAGGTACCCCCAGCTAGGTGCTGTGCCTGCTGCAGGTGCATTTGGGGTGTTAGGTATTTTTTTGTTTGCTTGGGTTTTTTCCCCCACCCAGCAACTTCTTTATTTTGTGCTTTCCATTGTCTTGCACACAAAGTAGGCAGCTTCCAGCTGAAGTGAGCAACTGGAAGACAAGGAGGTTGATGGTGGGAGTGTGCTTTTTCAGATGCTTGCAGAGTTTGGATGAGGAAGCCATGCGCTGGTGTATCAGACTAAGTCAGGCCGCTGCAGTTGCACTTGCAAGATCTTAGTCCTGGTCTTGGCTGTGACACTCACCCCCTGTGGATTTTCCTGAGCCTTGAGTAGATCAGAATGTTTGTGATGTTTAAGTCAATGTCATTATAGTAATAACTGCTTTTATTTTCTTAGATGCCCGAAAGATAGGCCGCAAATAAGTCCCCATAGACCGATGTCTATAGAGCAGGTATTTGTTTATTGCAGTGCTGGTGGTGAGGGGGATATCTCCACCTAACTCACCCACCCTTGTCAGGTGCTGTGGTATATTTATACAGCAAGTATTGGTTAGTATCACTATGTCACTACAACATCATGATATACGCACCAGACCTAATTTACATAGTATGATCTCATGGGTATTAGATAGTTCTTTTGCACTGCGCTTGCGCCTCCCCAATCCGGGGGTCGTTGGGGGTCTTTGATGAAGGCTCTCAAGGTCTTCTTCGCACTTGAACTTTTCAACTTTGCCTTCGGAGCATGCGCAGTTACGGTGTTCCTTGGTCTGTCTGGTCCTAACCGGTCTAAATTCTTTGTTTTGTGGCTAATTGGCTTTGCATTTGCCAATTTCTCATTAGTACTATACTTATCTATCTCTAGACCTATCCCGCTGCTGAGTTTTTTCTTCTTTTTCTGTCTACTCAGCACTGAGCAACTAGTTAACTGTATACTAGCCCCTGCATTGTATAAAAAGTTATTTATATCAGGTTATATAGGTAGAAAAGTTATGAATCAGGTTATATAGGTATCAAGTTATATAGATATATAAAAAGTCATGATGTAGGTTATATTGATATAAGGTTATATAGATAAATCAGGTTGTATTGATATCTTATAACTCAAGCTTAATAAGCACTTTGTAACTTTGACCTAAGTTATATAGGCATCATCTTGGATAAGATTATTCTGACTTAAACCAGTAAGCATAAAACAATTCAAGTGAAGACATACTGGAATGCAAATCCTGTGCAGATGTTGCATCAGCATAAGTACATTAGTTTAAATTCATATGTTGGGACATACCTGTTGGAGTTTTCTTCAGGTAGCTGAGTCCTTAGTCTTTATCCGAGTAGAATTTCTGAGCTACAGATTGGTGGAGGTGAGAGCAGTCTGCGCTCAACCTGCTTCTCTCATGTTCCAAGGCATCTCCTGCTGATGGCTCTTTATAAAAACAGACAGTCTTATTTTTAGTCACAGTCCAGACCCATGGTGAAGGTAGAACTCCTGGTTAGAGGCAAAGGCTACTATTGAAGACAGAATCATGAACTAGGTCTTCTTTGACTAGAAGCATGTTTAAAGTTACAGTCGGCTTGCTTTCTTCCACCTCTAGCGTGTCATTCTTGGCCTCTTCCTAGTCTGATTGGAAGAGCCACCTTTTCGTGCATATAAATCTGGTCAAAGAAAACCTACTACCCTGGATATTGTAGGTGAGACTCTGACTATAAATAAGCACTAATTTGTGAGTATGTTTTATAGAGCCAGCCACATATCATCCATGACATGGTCATTGTCTCCAATATGCTCCTGGAACCTTTGCCTGTCTTAAACTGAAAGATGCTTTAAAGGTACGCAAATCTGTACTTTACAGATTCACCTGTCCGGGTACAGAGTGAGTGGGAGGAGATCCTAGATGTTTGGCCCAGATAAAAGGAAGAATGTAACTGTGAGGAAAAACAGAGAGTTCACATCTCTCCTAACTTTGCCTTGCTGATAATTCTTAATTCCATTTTTGTTTTTAGAATTTTTTGTTACCATAGTCAATTTTTGCTTCAACTTTGTAACCTGGCATCCAATGGGACCTTGCCAGTTGGATTGTTAGGGCCTGTTGTGCGCTTGATCTGAGGGTTGAACCACCTGCTGGAGCAGTTCCATCTCCTACCTGTTAGTTTCAACAAGGAGGTGTTTCTTCAGTAGAGAAGCCTTTGGGTGGGACAGTCCAAATTGGAGGACCGTAAATCCTTAGACTCCTGCATAGATACGATGTTCAAAGTCTGATACATCTGAGCAAATTTCCCATGTCTAACCCATTCAAACCTCAGAGGAGGCAAACTTTCATTGAACTTCTTCCATTCCAAAAAAAGAGTCAGGAAATCAGGGAAGGACATGAAGGATTGAAAGACCTTATTCTTTTAGCAATTTCTGCTTATCCTAATTTTTCAGGTAGTATTTTGGAATCTAATATTCCTTCAGAGCATAGTTGTTGTGATCTTGTAAGCCAGTTAACTGGCTCCTCCAGTAGAAAGAACAGTATCAATCATTAATTTAAAGCAAATTTAAAATTCTGAGTCCTGTAAAAAAACACAAACCAGAATAGAAATATGTAATATTTCCAACAGCTTTTGACTCTGAAAACACAAAATGTCCACCTAACAAGCATTTTTATACTCATTGTTTTCTAATAAAGCTACAGCTAGAAAACCCATTGTAGCAAACAGAGGATTCTGTACAGAGAAAAAACAATCTGGGGTTTGTTCTGCTGCTATGAAATCAAAATCATTACCACAGCAGCCCCAGATTTTTTTGTTTAATATGTTTGTATAGTCATGATCAAAGAAGGACTAGGTCTGTACAACCAAAAGGATTCGAAAGTTCAGATTGCCTTAGTAATAAAGAGGATGGTTTTAAATATGTATTTTAATGTATGGGCAAGCTGAGGTCTAATAATACTGGTTTATAGTTATTTTTTGGTGTAGAACTGCACAAAGATGTGTGGTAAACATTGAAATTCAAGTAACATAAATCCTTGCTTCAGTGGGAGTTTTTTAATGCTTCTTCTTTTGTCTTCACTTTTTGCTCCTTATTAGATCATTAATTGCAAGGTCATGTCAGTTGCACTTTAAATGCATAATGATGCAGACTCTCTAAGGTCTCATTACACTAATGTTACTGCTAATTATAAAACTGAATACAGTAGAACATCATTCTTTGAAATGTCATGGATTGTTCATGGTAAAATAAGCAAACCCTGCAATTTATGACAGCTCATAAAAGATAAATTATATCCCATGATAAAAACTGCATGGTTTTTTTAAAATGCATAAACTCTGCAAAGAACATATGGCAATTCTTTAGTTTACTGTCCTTTACAGACAAGGCAGGTTGTTTTATAGACAAGAAATGCCACTCTTGTTTTCATACCAAGGCAGTGACCTGTTAAAGATTGACTGCATTAGCTGGATGTTATAGTATTGGCTAAAGAGCTTGTTAGCCTCTTTACTAGTGGTTTTCATTTTTTTCGGTCTATGTCACATCTAATAAATGATTTTTCAATACCACCAGCTGAAACCAGCTGTTTGGCAGATGCTCTATGCTGTTGCCCAGTGTACAAAAAGCCAGTATAGGTTCTGTGTCTCCGGTGACATGTGGAATCAGCTCTACACTTGTTCGAGCAAATAGACAGCTGCCAGCTAATGGATCCATTAGCAAACTTCCCACAGAATATCCTGCCTTTATCACTGCATGAAATTTTAATAACTTTAAATCATTACTTCAGTTGGAAGTTAAGAAGACCTTTTTGTAAGACCTTTTTGTAAGACATTTGTTCCACAGAAGTGAAGGCATGTCTTTTCTTGACAGAAACTATTTATTTTTTTATGCTAACGCTGAGAAGTGAAGGTAGAGTAGCAGTGGAAAACGTCAGTGTTTTTTTCATCTTTTTATTAGCCATTTGTGAACCTCAAATTAAATTATTTTTCTATGTTAGGTAGCATGGGGAGTTACTTTTTAGTTGGAGGATTTTTTGTATATTTTAGGTGGGAAAATATTTGCAGTCTTGCCTTACCCTTCTGGAAAGAGACTTGATTTGCTTGTTCTTCTAACTTGACTCATTCTTTGTAGTAAAAAATTGCTTTTGTGCTCTTTTTCAGATGTATGAAGCATTTCAGTAATCAAAAGTAATGAAATCAAAATGTTGCAAACTGCCCTTCCTGTAGTAATTTTTCTTTTCTGTATCTGTTAGTTATGGTAGAGTACCCGGTTTACATGAGAGGTTGAAAAGAAAGGAAATCCCTAGAGCATCTTTCCCTTTGTGGCACATTGAAACTGCTGCACGTGACTGTCACTCCTGGTGTTACTTCTGGATAAAGTCTCCAGAAAGCAGCTGGGACATGCTGCATTGTAATAGAAGAGCAAGATCAGAAGAGTATTCAGTTGGCCCCAAAAGGAAACACCTCAGTTTTCTTGGGTGTTTTTTTATTTGGTTTTGTTGTTGTTGTTGTTTTTAATAGTGAGTGGGTTATGTTATCGAATGCATTACAGCAAGTGAAACAAACATGAGGCTCTCCCAGCCCTTGGTCTTCAGGGTTTCAGATGCTAACACCTAACCTTGAAAATCTCGGTGCTGATGGGTAGAGTATGGGGGAAAGGGAACGCGGTGTTTAGAGGCATTTGGAGGCAGCTTTGCTCTAGGGCATGTGGCTGGAGCAGACAGTCAGTTTATCCCCCCAATTTGAAATCACCTCTTTCAATGAAAACTTTATCTAATCTTCCTTCATGGCAGTAGGAGACCTTCCTTGAAGCACTCCTGACAATCCTGTGTCCCAAGGAACCAAGGAGTAACTTCTGTAGCTACCAACTGGAAGGAGCAAAGACATACTGGATAAACGAGTGGTTTCCTTGTGACACCCACCTCTCTGGGCTGGATGGACAAGGCTGCAGGCACCCTGAGGGAATTTGTCAGTATCCTAAGATAAAATGGCTTTAGAAGAAATCCTTAAAGGAAAGCAGAAAAAAGCCAACACATGGACTTTACTGGCCACACTTTTCAATTGTTGTTGAACAAAGGTTTCCTCATGATCTGGCACTTGGCTAGAAAAAGGAGTTGGGAAGATAAGAGGGCAGCATTGACTTTCTTAGAGCTCACATCTTGTCAGAGTGTTTATTAAGGGTCTTCTTCATTGTCTGAGATGTTTGTAGAGTATTGAATGACAATTAACTGTTGCCCTTTATATGACTTCTCCAAAAAGTGCAAATCCAGTGAGATGCTATTAAAATCTCATTTGATTCCTGCTTCCTAGAGTACACTCATTCTTCTGTTGATTTCTGTGGGCATCCTGTTAATCTTCAACTGTCCTTAACAGTGATCATTTTAGTTTCTGTTTCTACTTTTGAAAACATTCTAACATAGGTTTGTTTTCATCTAGAAGGCAGAACAAGGCAGCTGGGCTTGTAGTCCATGCCTTTCTGAATGTGGTTTCCTGATAGACCTCCAGCAAGCTGGCTGCCACCCTCCCCCACCCAAAACGTGTGGGCAAGGTGATCAGAATCAATAGGTGAATGTTTGTTTCAAAGAAAGAACAAGATGCTGAAGTTACTCAAGTAGATTGCCTCAGACACCAATCTGGTGTAAAATAATGGTCTAGCTAATGGGAAGTCAGTGGCTTGTGAATAACATACCTCGGGCCAGCATTTCTTTAAATAGATGGACTTCTGCAGTGCAAACAGGAAATTTCCCATCTGAATCTATTTCTAAAGAGTTCTGAGTGTCAGAAAGAGAGCTGTTAGCTTTTTATGACAAAAATGTATTCCTTAATATGTTTCTGCTGGCCAGGCAAAGGTTGATAAAAATAGTTGTGAAGTTATTTCAGTTACATACATTTTTGATAACAAATGCAGTACCAGAATAATCAAATCCAACATTGCACACCAGCTGCTTAGGGATTTTTTGTTCTTTATCCAGTAATTTATTACAAGACTGAACAGTACTAAGTCGTTGGGGGCTTCCCCCCACAGGATGGGCAGTCAGGGTTTTTTTACTACTCGCTCTTGGTTTGTCATCTTCCCTCCCCTCGTGCCTCTAATTCCTCCTCACAAATGCATATACAGTATTTTGCTGCAGTTCACACCTATATTTTTTGCTTTCAAAAGCTAAGGAGTTTGCTTGCTCTATTTTGTTCCGTGGGTATGCACTTATAAGAGTAGTTTGCGTTTTTGTCTGCTTATTTCTGAATGTCTTTCTCTTTGAAGTGCTGATTGAATCTCTGTTGTTAATCTCTTTAACCCCTGAAAGAAGATTACCTTAACAGTGAAGTGGCTGGGGAGGGGAGAAGCAAGGGAGAGGCTGATTCTGTTTTTCTAGAATGAATTCAGGTCTTCAATAAGGGCTTTTCTTTGTGACACTCGAGGGTACCAATAATAGTAAATTCTTGCTGCTAACACAGCCTAAGTGGGTGAGCACATACGGGTGATAGTTGTTACCAGCCATTTGATCAAATCAGCAATTCCTTGGGCAGAATCCAGCAGTTTTACCGGACTTGGTAAATTGTTTACTATCTATTTTTTATTACTTTTTTTTTTTTAATCTTAGGGTCTTATCAGCCCGCTACAAGTTAGGCAAATGCCAGAAGGAAGGAAAAATATTTGTGATGGTCATTTGGACAGATGTCTGTGTACTTCCCTTTTAATCTACTTGATTAACATTAGTAGCGTGCTGGACTTTTGAATTGTGTGCTTAACTTCCAGCCAAAGGCAAGGAATCAGTGTGACTAGAAAAGACATTTTTGTAAGAGTGATAGGATTTTTATTCAATGCTAGCAGAAAACATCGATTCAAGTTTTTTAAAAACAGTCAAGTAGGCCTCAGAGGAAGACAAGAATTCACAGTAGGCAGCTACATGGCCAAAAGAAAGTATATTGGATTACAGTGTCTATTTGCAGTGGTAGAGAAATTAAAAGGATGTGATTCTGGATGTTTGACTTCTATTGTGAATTAATAACTGGCTTTTCTACTGTAGATGGTAAGGTGTTTTTTGTGAAGTATTTAGGCACATTGCATTCTTATGCACATATTTGAGCCTTGCTCTGTTAACATTTGTTCATAGTTAATAAGTTGGCAATAATAGTATGAGAAGTAAAAATAATTGAAAAGGTGTGCTTTGTGATGATTCATTCTGTGGAAAACCTCAAATGTGATTCGTAAAAGGGCAGTTATTTGACTTTGTTGCTGCTTGTTTCTGAATCAGTAATTGTATTACATTGCAGTATTAGGGGCTGAAATGGCAGGGTGAATATACTTAATCTTTTTGAGCATTAAATTTTATAGGATGTTTCACTGTATGTGGACCTTGTTCTTTCCAGGAACTCTGATTCATGGTTCTTGAGGAAATAACAGTATCTTTATTATTGTAACAGTTAGTTATATAGAGGGTATTAGTTTCTCTCAGTGTGACTATATTAAGGCAGTATTTATTTAGTAAAATTTACTTTGTTCCATATTTCTGTGTCTAATAGTTAACAAGGTAAGAAGGAATTGAGAAGGAGAAAAAGAATTAGACACAGATTGGGAAATACTGTGTTTCCCTAATTGTTTGTTAGAGTCCATGAAATGGTTGTTGTACTTATCAAAATATGTGGTTTTCATGCTTGCAGACTCCTGCTGTTTATTTTTTTAATTGATTCATTAGAGAATGTGGAGCAGTTGATTTCCTATGTCTGTAGAGGTTTTACTTTTGAAGTCAGAGTAGATTTTTAAACCCCCTCCTGCGAATAATGCAGGAATTTTAATGCCAGACTAGTGCTGCATCTAATAGACACTGCTGTTTTCTTCCTGATTTGTTTCCCAGCTGGGGTAAGCCAGAAAATGCCTGCTGCCAGTTGTCACCACCTGATAAATGGCAGGTGGTGACTTCTTAAGGCTCAGTCGGTGTTAATTGCTGGCGACAGGTCTCCTTTCTGATTCCCTTCAGCAGCAGGTAATAGGTGCCCCCACGGTAAACAGCTCTGCCACTGTCTGCCTGTGGTGGGAGCTGGTGGCAGTCCTGGACCATCAGAGATATATAAATTGTCACCTGTCCGGGCACAGTTCAGTTTCTAAACCCCTAAGGATATTGTAGTTACTCTGATTTTCTTTGCAATTTTAGTTACTCTAGAGCTTAGCCCTGTACTGTGGCTGTGAATGTCTGAGGTTTGTTTGTGAGATGTGTTTGGGGGGCTGGCAATGGATGAAAACTCCTCTATGTCTTTAAAGAAGTCACCAGTTGGTCAAGACTTCATTGCACAGATGCTTAAAAAAGAAAGCAGGAATGCACCATTCGGGTTTTTTTGTATGATTGCTTTGGATTTGCTTCCTATGATTGACTCTGGATTTGTCACATCTGTTAACTCCTCCACCCTGCTATAGAAGACTCCAGTGTCTTTTCCTCATCTGTTGCCTGATTCTCCCTTTTTTCTTTGTTACCATTTACAGTCCATCAAGTAACCAGGATGAAGAATAATCCAAATGTGCAGTTAGTATGTGAAGTTGTAAGGGAAAATAATTAGGTCTTCTCTGGTCTGATAATGATTTCGATTTTATTCCAGAACACTTTTTCATCAGAGTTTACACTCTGCATGGGGTTTAACAGTAATAAATTATCATTTGGGTTAACTTTTTGGGAATATTCTGTGTTATCTGTCAAAGGCACAACATGAAGGTGAACTCTTTGTTTTTTTATTTCTCATTCTCACAGAAGCAACCATGGGGTGTATTAAAAGCAAAGAAGGAAAAGGCCCAGCCATGAAATACAGAACTGAAAATGCTCCAGAACCTGTTATTTCCCATGTCAGTCATTATGGATCAGATTCCAGCCAAGCAACACAGTCACCGTCAATAAAGGGATCAGCAGTTAATTTTAATAGTCATTCCATGACTCCTTTTGGAGGGCCTTCGGGAATGACACCCTTTGGAGGAGCATCATCTTCATTTTCAGCTGTGCCAAGTACATATCCTAGTACTTTAACAGGTGAGTGTTACATAAAATGATGCTATTATTATTATTTATTATTATAGCCGCTTGACAATGATAGTCAATACTATGACACCTTGCCACACAGAAATAAATTGCAAATTTAAAATAAATTGCCCTTTAGAGATTCCTGATTTTCAGTATCTTTACTGCTCAGATAATAATTCAGCCTGTATTCACTAGTGACTGAGCCATGAAGGTTGGGTGTTTAAGCTTTTTTTTTTTGTGGAAACAATTAGGATCACAGCACAGAGAAATTTAAGACTTACTGAAGACAATAATGGGAATAGTTGATAAAATTACATTAGAATTTCCAAGCTGTTGAAGGGGTGTATATGGGATAATGACTTTAAACTTGGAGAGATGTACAAAATGAAAAACACTTCAGATTCAGGAAATTGGTATTTTAAACTGGTTTCAAGTCTGATTACTTTTAAGTTATATTAATACAACATTGAATCGATTCATAAAGCTATACAGGATTTGCATTATATTCTGTGTACCTTACTATGGGAACAATATGTGTGAAATGAAAGAGCAGAATTCCCATTACTGGTGGTCATATTAAAACCAAGATGGAAAATGTAAAAATCAAATTTGCAATGCACAGAGACCTTCTTGGCTGACGTATAGAAGATGCGGCATTTTAAAGCAACATGCACATTTTATGTTATAAACCCACCTTTATATCAAAATCTTAAAACTTACAAAAATACTGATTTTGTCCACATAACTAATTTCATAGTTTTGATGGATATTTTTGAGAGGAAGATGTGATTTATTGGGTTTTTTTGAGAGACACAGGAAAGAAAGACAAATTATTTCTAGAAGCTCTGCACAGACACCTCACAAAAGAGTAAATAATTTCTTATTAGTCTATTTCTAGTTTTCCCACAAACCTCTAATGTTGGCACAATTACGATGCTTAAGTGTTTGCATTGTTACAGTGGCATTTAAAGTCTTTTAAACAAGAAATCTGAGATTTATGAAAACGGATTCTGACCTTGGCATTAAGCAATTCAGGAAACCAAATATGAATGGTCAGGTAATGATCACGCCGTAGTCTTTTTCTTGCGAATGCATTAAAAACCAAATAATTAAAGTGAACATCTAGCCTGTATCATTTATGAGTCAGCTCTGAATCCCCGTTTTGGATGAACATATGCAGAAATTAAATAAGGGCAGCATTTCTTTATATTCATTAGCTCTGCTGAGGAAAGCTCATTGTATTTCATCTCCTCCAAGAACCTCGACATATTTCTTCTTACTAGATCTGGTTCTTTGTTCATGTAGGAATCTCCAGCAGTGCATGCAGGCGCTCTCGGGCATAACCAGACATCAGGGATGTAGCCCCCCGACTGGGTACCACAAATCCTTTGCTGCAGAGACCAGAAGGGATGTTCTCTTGCCTGTTCCTGTTCCTGCTGGTTGTTAAGCATGTTATATCTTGAACCAGAGTCAACAAGAGAGATTTCTTGTGAAAAGAGAGTCTAATATCTCATCAGTGTGAAATCAGTTATCAGCAGGCAGGCTGATTTGTGTGAATGCTCCCATGGTTTTGCAATTAGGTAAAATGATACTGCATATGAAATTATTCTTCCTCATTCTGTAAAACCAGCCCATCCACAAAAAACCACACATTTAAATAAGTAAATACATACATAAAGAAAATTGCACTAACAATTATTTGGTACATTCAGTACTGCTTTTCAGATCAATCAAAATTGGGTGTTTTTGTGAGTGAGATGACAGCCTTCATCTGCTGTAAGCTTTTTGTATTTGTGACCAGTAAAACACTGGATCACATTCTGTTGCCCTTTGCCTCACAAGAGAGGAGAATAGATGGGCTTGTCAAACAGGATGTAACTGTCAGTAGTACTTACCCAGTTGATCAGTGATGTGTGACAAGAGGATGATATGGTTGTCATCGTGGCCTGTAGTGAGGTTGAAAAGAGTTGAGCCATCTTTTATTCCTCTAGAGCAGAAAAGGAGAAGAAATCTGAGTTAGTCATACTGCTTCTGTATTACACATTGTCTGTCTTCAGATACTTTGAGTTCATAGAATATTGCTGAAAATCAAAACAGAAAAATGGACTGCTGTTCTTGCCTTCCATGAAGCTGTGCAAGTACTAGTGCTCTGTAATCCCCGTGCTGAACATGAAGATAAAGTCTTCTCTCCAAAACCAGTCATAGATTAGAGGATTGGAATACTGACCTAATGAAAGGAAAATCTTTAAGGGAAGTCTTGTGGCCACAGATAGCTTGAGCAGCTAAACTAGATCACCTCACAGTGGTTCACAAAGAAAACAGCTACAAGAAACTTGAAAAATCATTTGACAATATCTTTGTTTAAATCATTCTGTGCTGATGCTGTTCTCTTCAAGTATTTTATTATTCTTTGCTATGAAAAAATAACACTTGTGACTGAGAATAAAAGGTTTTTTGGTAGCTGAAGTTTTTCGAGGCTCATGGAGTCTCCCAGTTTCTTTATGTGCAGTTAAAAACTTCTGTGATATTGTGACTTGAGAGTACTGATTGTTTTCATCTGCTGAAGAACTCTCTGGGGATGGTTTATTTCCATAAGGCTTTCTGTTTGTGTGAATATGGTTGTATCCTCACAATTTTCTTGCTCCACATATCAGTTTGCGTCATCAAAATAGTGTAGTAATAAAGGCAAAAATTGGTGGAACTGTTTTTGATTTTTAACTAAAAATAGGAGCTGCTAACTTCTAAGGAATATTTTAATTCATTTTCAGTTCATAAATCACACTTTAGAAAAAAATCCCTCAATTACTCTAACCTCCTGTGGGGATTTTGTTCTGTTTTTCGTAGCGGAACTGTAAATTCATTTCCAGCTGAGGCCTGCTGAGAGACTGTAATCACAGGAAGACTCCAAATCAAATGAAAATATTTAGGTGATTAGGAGCTCTTCCATCAGAAAGTGTACATTGCTCAAGAATATTGTATGTAGACTGTCCCCATTGCATTATGTATTCTTCCTTTCTGATCACTGTCATGTTAATTGTAAGATCTAAAATTAGATGCAACATGTTTCTCTTGGTGGGCTTTCATGTATGTCCTGGTATGTGGATGTGCATATTAGAGATGCAGTATTTGACATTTAAAAATTTATTATTGCTTGGATGATCATTAGCTTTTAAAGTGTTCATTAGACTGAGAAATAGCATTTCTAGGGCTTAAAAAGTCCTTCTGAATTGTCTATTTGTGGTTTTCTGTTTTAACTTTCTCCTAGTTATGGTGCATAGTTCCTTATTTTTGCTAGTAGCTTGTACATCTCAAACAGCCTGTTCTCCTTTCCCTCTTCCTCTTTTAGCCCAGTTTTATAGATTAGTTCTTTAAAGTATAGGAAAAGGTTTCCTGCTGATAAGTGTAGAAGCCTTCCTACCATCTACCTCTCTCACATCTGTCCTGTTTGGGGGACATGTTCAACAACGTGGCCTGTACCAGAATTGGGATGGGAAAGCAGATTCCTTAGGGTTGGTGGAGTGCAGCTGTTCCTCATGGGACCTGTCTTGGTCCTTGTTCTCTGGACTAATGCACTGATGGATCATCCTCAGCAAGGATCTGCTTCACGGGTGGGGAGACTTGGTGGAATCAAAAAAATCATCAGTGCTAAAGCAGAGGAATGTCTTTGTCCCCAGGAGAATACTTTTATTTTGGTTCAGTTTCCTGGGTAGGTCTTGTAACCTCAAGAAGTTGGGAGTGCATCAGTTATTTGTAGCTAAGTTCAACAGGAACTTTTACTTCTGTGAAAATCAGTGGCTGGTGGGTCACCATTGTGGTGGTGTAGGTTCTTCCAGAACTGCATTTCTTAACGAGAAGCAAGCTTAATAAAGAAGCTATGGGGTTCTTTTTGCTGATGATGCATCATGCAGGTTTCTGTATATAAGTGCTGTAATTATTAATGTAGTTCCAGTGATGTGTCTATTGGCCTTTTGTGGTGTGGAAGCATATTTTCAAGATGTCTCTTTATAGGCATTGCTCTGTCCTAAGAAAAGAGCAGGTTATTGATCTGGCTTTCGAAATGAGATGCAACCCAGAGTGTTTAGTTTAGCTTCCAAATCAAAACTGATGAATTGTTTCATGGACAAGTCCTTAAATCAAGTGTTGCAATGTTGTATCATATGGGGTTTTTTTCTTTTTCCTTAGGTGGTGTTACTGTATTTGTGGCCTTATATGATTATGAAGCTCGAACTACAGATGACCTTTCATTTAAGAAAGGTGAACGGTTCCAGATTATAAATAACACGTAAGTGTTCTCATCCAGGGACCTCACTGGGTTGTTGGGAATAATCAGATCCTCAGTTCTTTTGGAAATCTGTGTATCTTATGTCAGGGAAGGGTAGATTGATTTTTTTGGTTTTGTACATTCAATATTCAACACGAGTGGGATTAAAATATATAATACTGCTAAGACAATAACTTTTCAGGTTGAGATCAGGTTTTGGGTGCAGATGTAGAACTGTAGGAACTGTGGCAGCCCCAAGCCTCTTCCAGGTGTGGTGGCTTCCTTCCCCTCCCTGCCCCAAGGCACAGCTTACCCCCTTTGGGGCAGCAGAGGTGGGGACGTGTGCATTCCTTCCGAGACTCTGCACCTGGAGTTACTCTCTGGTCTGGAGAGGCAGATGAAGAATATACAACTCAGAAGTTTATTTACACATCTCTGCCATAAAGCATTTTGGTTTTACATTAAAAAAAAAAGCCTCAAATCTTTAAAATATTAAATTCCATTAAGAGGCATTTGTGTTGCTCTCAACACGAGATGTATGTAGGTGCAGCACAAACTGTTTTAGATGCCCTCATAATTAAAATAACATGTTACCTAAATTTACCTGCCTTTCATGCATGAGTACGTTACAGGTGCTACGGAATTATGTGTTGTTTATATGTGGAAGAGGTAATTGATTTTTCGTTGCAGGGAAGGAGACTGGTGGGAAGCAAGATCCATTGCTACGGGAAAGACAGGCTACATCCCAAGCAATTATGTAGCTCCTGCAGACTCCATTCAAGCAGAAGAGTAAGACACTGTATCCTGTCAATCTTCTTCTTGTTCCACACTTTGTACCCTGTGGTGATACTGTTTTTTAAATTCATTATATGTAACATTTAAGGATGAAGTAGGAGACTAGTACTAATGAAAGGATAGCAATGCTACTTGAATTATGTCAGAGGTATAATTATTACTAAGCATGAAGTGGACACTCACACAGATGTTTTATGCCTGCTTGCTGCATGCAGGGCTAAAGAAGAAAGGATGGGAGAATTAAGTAATGATAAAAAATTGGAGGACACACCTTGTGTATCATATAAAGCAAAAATGGATGGGTTTTAGCTAAAGAGTTCACACACCATCAGCTCTAGGTTTTTATCCTTATCTTTTCTTGCCAAACCCTGAGTCAAGATCAGCTATATATTTGGTATGACCTAACGTTACATTCTAAAATAGCATTTGTGTGCACAATTATTGCTAATTATTAATCTGTAATAACTTTTTGGTGACAAAATTGTTTGATAGGCTAAGGACTGCTATGCCTTTGGTACATTATACTGCTTTGTGTACCAGTACTTCCTACATCTATTTACTAACATCCTGGAGTGCTTAGACAATCACATAAAATGACTGTGGAACCCATAGGTTGGAGTACAGATTTAGGTTATGCTTGTTCCAAAGGATTGTATTTGCTGTACTAGAAATAGGAAGTTGTACAGCTCTTGCTTCAATATACAGGCATGATATTGCCAGTTCCCTGATATGTGATCTGTGCACTTCTCTGTTTGCTACTGCATGTCTGGGAAAAGTGCCTGGTTTTCAAGATGTTTCTTGAATCTCAGGCTGAGACTTTAGCATGTTGCTGCTGCTGCTCTCACTTGGTTCTTTGCTATTAAAAAATGATTGCATCAAAGATGCTCTGTTATTTTACACCCTTGAGTTTCATCTGGTTTTAAAATTACTAACTTTTATTTATTCTTTTGGGAAAAAAGTCAAAGGTTTCTTTGTTTTTAAACTATGCAATAAAAGCTTACGTCATTACAACTGCAGTGATGGTAAAATGGTAAAATGATAGCCCTTTACAAAGAAAGTATGGCTCCTAAACATTGGCAGAGCAGAGTGGTGGGATTTGTCATAGGTTTCTGTGATGACTGGAGGTGAGAGTGAAGGGTGATGAATGAGGAAGCTTTTAAAAACTGTTTATTTTAAAGAACCAGTGCTAATTTTATTAAATATCCCCACTGCATTTGGAACACAGTTCATTTGCTTTAGAGTTTGTTAGCCCTGTGCTTTGATATTGTTTGTAGATTCTGTGTTATGACTGCAGTTAGAGTTACAAGTGCAAATGCAATACAGAGCCCCAAGTTGCTAAGATTTTGTCTGTGGCCTTTTCTAGGCCTGAAGGCGTTTATAGCAGAAACTGCTTGTGACAGGATCCATATTATTTGTGTGCTTTTTTGATGACATCATAATATAAGTGTTTAATTGTCTCTAAAAAGGAAAGCAATTCAACCCTACTATTATTTAATAGGTAGTAAAATAAAACAGCACTTTACAATATAGTTTGTAAATTGTTGTAGTAGTCCAGGGAAGAGGCATTTTCATGTGAAGTTATGAACTAGGATTCAAGTTTGTTTCTGTAAGATTATATCTTACAGATATATATATACAGATACAGATATATTGTCTTACAGACAATCCAAATTGTCTCCAGTGTATATACTCTCATATCTATTTCTAACTTTGCACATCTCCTTCGACACTCAAACTGCAAATACAACAAATGTGAGAATAAGTTTCAAATTCCCATGTGATTGCACAGGCCATTCTGTTCATGGCCAACAAAGTGATCCCTCTTTATCTACATTTTTTCCCCAGAAAATGTTTCACTCACAAAGCCATTGTTTTGCAGCAGTTTCCAAAACTTACTTTTCCCATCACTCATGAAGCCTCAATTAGCTTGACGATAAGATAGTGACAGACAAAAATGTTTGAAATTTATGCTGTACATTAGTTTGTAACTTCTGAAGCACCTAATAAAAATAAAATGTAGCTAGAAATAAGTGTTATTCCAAAGTCTGGGGATTCCTATGAAGATGGACCTTAAAATTATCACTGGCTCAGGACAGTATCCCAAGTTCAGGCTGTTCATCAGGATGAGCACGCTGTGGGAGTGTAGAAGAAAAAACTCCTTTTGTGAAAGAACAGGAGGAAAGAAAAAATGCAAGTCTTTTAAAACATCTGTGTTCTTTTTGGTATCAGAATGATTCAGCAATTTGGAATGTTACTCATAGAGAAGTAAATGACACCTACCATAGGGTTGTTCCTAAATAATCAGTAGAAAAAAGTGCTCCCTCTACTGAGGTAGAGAAAGATGGGAGGCAACAGAAGTTGAAACAGGAGAGTTTCCAGCTGGATATAAGAAACCTTTTTGTGCTCAGGACAGCCAGGAAGGGGTACAGGGTGCCCAGGTTGGTGGTCTGTCCTTCAAGGTTTTCAGGCTTGAAGTGGACAACATCCTGAGCAACTAGGTCTGATCTCACTGCTGACTCTGCCTGCAGCAGGAGGCTGGACCAGAGAGCTCCAAGGGTCCCTTCCTGAATGAACCTGTCATCCAATGATATTTATGCACACCTACTTTGCATTAAATATTGTTTTCTAATGTAAAGCCAGAACTTCTTGAAGACAGGAGTTTCAGCTGCTGCAGTGTTGAATGTGCTACCAAAGTGTGTCGTCTGATTCATCTTGGCCTGTAAACTTAGCCTGAGGAGGGTATTCCTTTCAATATTAAGTACAGTTGATGTCCATTGTTAAACCAGCAGAAAACCATAGTATTTGCAGATACAGGCCTCTTTACGTGTATTTTGTAAATAATAGAAGTGAGAGTCATATAGAAATAGATCGTCTTAATATTTTGATTATATGGATGTCATTGCTTTTGTTGATCTGTATCTGCTTTGGGATACTTGTAGCCCAGTAACTGTTTTGGAATATTAGTAGTCCAGTCGATGCTTGAGATTTCTAAATCTTTTGCTTATGTGAGTACCAAAGCATAGGAAGGTTTTATTTACGCGTTTCCTTTTAAATTTTCTAGGTGGTATTTTGGTAAGATGGGCAGGAAGGATGCAGAAAGGCTACTTCTAAATCCTGGGAACCAGCGTGGTATTTTCTTAGTAAGAGAGAGTGAAACCACTAAAGGTATGTATGTGTCTGTGTATCTCTTCTCTCCCATTCCCTGCTCTCTCCAACACCAAGGTGGACATAGTGAACATTTTTATGCCTATCCCATGATACACATGAATGTGCACACCATGTATGTGTGCAGTGGCAGTTGGGGAGATACATTAAATATGTTTTTTATATTTTGGTGAAGAACCAGGTGTGATTGTTTCCTAGGTGCTTATTCCCTTTCTATACGTGACTGGGATGAGGTCAGAGGTGATAATGTAAAACACTACAAAATCAGGAAACTTGACAATGGTGGATACTATATCACAACCAGAGCACAGTTTGAATCTCTACAGAAGCTGGTGAAACACTACAGAGGTAAGCCCAAGTTCCAGTGTCCCAATATTACCCTGTGCCTGCTGTGAGGAAGAAGGACTGTGTACATCGCTTATTCTGAAAATTCACTGTAACATTTCTTTTTGATTTCAACAAAAAGTAAATGGACTAGTTCTTTTTATCAACATTAAGATGTTACTTTTGTTAGAGTCTTATCCCTGCTTAACTGTGAGGCTGTTAACTATTTTTTCTGTTTTCCAGAACATGCCGATGGGCTGTGTCATAAGCTAACAACTGTGTGTCCCACTGTGAAACCACAGACACAGGGACTAGCAAAAGATGCCTGGGAGATTCCTAGAGAATCTTTGAGGCTGGAAGTTAAGTTGGGCCAAGGATGTTTTGGTGAAGTATGGATGGGTAAGAGTTTAATGTGACACATTTCAGTTTTTCCTGTGAATGTTTTAATAGTATTTTAAATAAATCAATATTGGGATCTGAAAAGATAATATCATAAAGAAATGAAGGGCAAAAATACCAGTTATGGTAATGCATGTAATGGTAAAATTAATATTCAATGTAGTTCTAGTTTATGATTATTCTGTTAGCTAAGAAAACAGAGGCAAAAAAGAGTTTCAGCAGAAAATCTCTTTACTATTACAATGGGGAGTAAAACCTGATGTGTTTCTCTAGGAACATGGAATGGAACCACAAAAGTAGCAATCAAGACACTAAAACCTGGTACAATGATGCCAGAAGCTTTCCTGCAGGAGGCTCAGATCATGAAGAAACTGCGACATGACAAGCTTGTTCCACTGTACGCAGTCGTTTCTGAGGAACCAATCTACATCGTCACTGAATTCATGACAAAAGGTGTGTGACAGAATAGTTAGAAATACTACATTTAAAAGGTTATTTAAGACCTCAGCAATAAATCAAATGTTTAATTAATGTTAGATATAAGCTAACTGGAGTATAAGTGTTAATTTTGATTAAATTAAAATGAGCAATGCTTGACCTACTTGGAGCAGTTCTGATTTAGATCATGGGCAGAGGCATGATTTTTTTGCACATCTGTGTCACCCTTGCTAATCTTCCAAGTACAAGATTGGGGTTTTTTTCTCCTCATTTTTAATGTATACTGTCCATCACATTTAAATGGAATGATATAGAGGGGAATATTGTTATGAGATTATGCCTGCCTGTAGACAGGTCATACTAACAACAAAACATGTTGGGCTTTGGGTTTTTTAGTGTTTCTTTCCCAGCAGTGTAATAGTAAATTTTAAAAAGGTTGAGCATTTTTTTTCCCCAGACTCTCTCCTTTATCCTCTTGTTTTCAGTCTTTGATCCGTCTTCCTTTGCTCTATATCATTTCCCCCTCCCCCTGCTGCTGAAACAGAGATTTAGAGATATAGGCAGAATGTACAAATAAACATCATAAGCATATTAGCGTTAAGAAGCAGCAGATTTTCAAGTCAATTATTCCATTTTTTATAAAATGCAGACTTCTGTTCAACTCATAGAGAAATTTTGCTATCCTCATAAGATACAGAAGCAAGGGAGTGGCAAGGTATGTTCAGTACTACGCCACAAATGTATGGGTTTGCTTTTTTCCTCTTTGGATGGGGTTTCTAAAGGGTTCTTTAAGTTTTAAAAGGTAAAAAGGAGCAAAAAATGTAAACAGTTCCTTCTGCATTTTTGTTGTTCCTAAATAACACTAGACAGTCTCTTAGATCTAAATCTGCCATGCAAATTCAGTTTTCATTATTCACAAATCAGGTTTCAGCAAGACAGTAAGGAAAAAAAATACTTATAACTGTCTGTCAAAAGAAAAGCAAAGCTGACTACCGGAACTGGTTACCTTGCAAAAGCAGAAATAAAGAATTGTAATTTGTCTAAATTATGGATACAGAATGCCATTGGAAGCTTCTTTTTGTTGCTTTCCTTTGACAAACTTCTCACATTTTACAAAAAACACATAGAACTTCTTTGTTCTAAGCTAGTAGAACAATTTTATTTTTATTTCTATTTCCCCTTTTGCAAGGAAAAGAAGCAAGTACAAACTGCAGACTATCCAACTTTTATTTGCAGTGTGGACAGGTTACTAGAGATCAATGTGAAATCTTTGGTCTTCTTCAGTCCTTTGATCTCATGAGCCAAGGTCAGAAAAAGTCTGTGCAAACACACACAGCAAACAGCAGCAGCAGTGTGGGTCTGGCCTGACACATTTTTACTTTCGCTGTGCAAAAATACAGCAAGTCACTAAAGTCATGTAGGAGAAACCTAATTCAGAGTTACTGCTATGAATCCACTTCAGGGTATGCAATCAAGTGTTTTCTTTCCCCACCATGGCCACACTTGTAATTTTGTTGCTGTAATTTTGACTCTGACAAGAGTGATTAGTTGCCAATCTTCACCAGTTTTTTAGGACAGAGGTGGTGTTCTTACTTTGTATGACATAATGCCACCTGTAGGGAAAGCTGCTATGTAGAGACAAAGCTTTACTGCACATGTAAAGGTTGCTGTCTTAACAGAAGCATAGGTTCTTGGGACTGATTTCAGATACTGCTTGTGTAATGTTCTGGGTGCGATTGCATTATATAAATGGGAGAAAATGAGTGTCGTAAAGAATGGAAGATAGTTTTGTTTTCCCCTGTAAGAATGAAAAAGCAACAATTTCAGAATAATTTCTCTAATACATGGTTGGGGCTGGCAGAAAAATGTGAGTAAGGGATAGAGGTTTTTTTGTTCTGTAATTATAAATCTCACAGTGGAAGAAAGTCCAGCTACGAGGAGCACTGATACCAGCAACATTGGAAAAATTCTAATGTATTGCCAAAAAAAGCAGTCTGTCTTATTTGTTTAGTTATCTGCATTATTGAAGTGGATTCCAAACCACTTGGAGAGAATTGCATTAACTAGTTACCAGCGCAGAGGTAACTATGGGCATGGTCATGGGGTCACATATTCTGGTAAATGATGGATTTTCGAATACAGATTTCATGAGATAAATGTGTCAATCATAATGTCTAGGAAAAAAGAATCTCATTTGTGTTTTCAGGTCAAGCTAATGTTTTGGTTTCTTCCTTTTTTTTCTCTCCAAAATGTGTCATGTTTTACAGGCAGCTTGCTAGACTTCCTTAAAGAAGGGGAAGGGAAATACTTAAAACTCCCACAGCTGGTCGACATGGCTGCTCAGGTACCAAAAAACCTGTATTTTGTGCTTAGAGAAGAGGTGTCAGATATGAACTAAACATAAATATCAAATGCTCTGCCTGTTGTATGCTGCTCTGTCTTACACCTTCTGTCGTAGGTTTGTAATTTGTAAGAAGGGAAACAGTCTGGTTTGCAATTAGCAGCTACTGTGTAGCCAGACACGCTAATCAGTGCCAAGCTCTTGATTGCCATGCTATACTTCTTGTACAGTGGGAATGGGGCTAAAATAAAGGGATGCAACTTAATGCTTGGGAGAAATGTATATAGTCATGAAAAATAACCTTTCATAACACTTTCTTTTTAAGATTGCAGATGGCATGGCTTACATTGAAAGAATGAACTACATCCACAGGGACCTTCGGGCAGCTAACATTCTTGTAGGAGACAATCTTGTGTGTAAAATAGCAGATTTTGGTTTAGCAAGGTTAATAGAGGACAATGAGTACACTGCAAGACAAGGTAAGGACAATTAATTAATATAATTAATAAGACCGGTTGCCTTTCAATTGCTCCAGAGCTATTACATTTAGCAGAAGATGCCTGTGTATTCTGTGTTCATGAATAAAGATCTTGCATGTAAGTGTATTTTCACAGCTATGTTTAGGTGACCCCCTCGCCTAAGTGCAATCCCAGTAAACTTCTTTTGTTCTAAGTAATGTGGCAGTTTGTTTGTGTTTTCAAAAAGCATTTTTAATTATTTTTGTGGGGTAAAATATGCTACAGTTTGAAGGGAGATGAGAGTCCAGAGAAGTTGCTCATTAGGTTCACTTTTTGAAACATATTTAATTAAGACTCTCAGATGTCTTTAGTGCTTCCAGATATTGTAGCCAGTAGTTGCTGCCCTAGTTTGAGAAATATTAAAATACTATACCACCTTGAATTTTATCAATAAAGCGAAGTATAAAAATGTTTTTAGGGCATTATTCTATTCAAAATATTTTGAAGTGTAAGGAAATTGTGGATTAGCAAGGGAAGATTGAGAATCTGTCTTTCCAATGTCTGTAGGAGCTAAATTTCCAATTAAATGGACCGCTCCAGAAGCAGCGTTGTATGGTCGGTTTACAATCAAGTCGGATGTGTGGTCATTTGGAATTTTACTGACAGAGCTGGTAACTAAGGGGAGAGTGCCATATCCAGGTAACAGGAAAATTGAATGGATTTTTCTTTTCTTTGTTGTATTCTGTGCCTCTGAAGTTACCTTTTGTACATTTTGCCTTCATTCAGAGCCCACAGTTGACAAGCAGAGACAAAAACTTAGTCACACCTCACTGGTTCCTTTGTTCACAAAGATACTTTGTTTTATTTTCAGATTAAATATTGCATATTTTAAAGTATAATAGCACTTCTAAATGTGATTGACAGTTTATTTCAGATTAGTGGGTATCCTTATGTTTCCTATCTGTCTGTTCCTGATATTTCTATTTTTGACATTTTCCCAGGCTACAGAGAGCATCAGTACATGAACCTGCTAAACCAGTTTTTGAAACTAAACATATTTTAACAGATACTTTGCTGGATCTGGAACTTGTAAAGCAGTTCTGTTAGGAATATATAAAGCCTTTTTCTTGGCCTGATTTGAAATTAAGTGGTCCTTGAGTGGAACCTAAGGCAGGGAGAAGCTATTTGTGCTTGAGTCTCCTTTCTGAAAGGACAGGTCCAAGACAATGGGAAAGGGAGAAAGCATGCACATGGAAAAAGGACCAGGTATTGAGGAATTATCAGTGTCCTGAAATAATTTTCAGAAAATATATTTAATGAAAAATGTAAAAGATTCATTCACTATAAAGCATGTTCATCAAAGGTTCTGTTCTGGTAGAACCACAGCATTGCAGCTGGAGAGATTCTTGGAAAACTTTGGGAACCTGTTCTTTGCATAATGTCATTCAGAGCTAATATGCTTTCCTCTAGGAATGGTGAATCGAGAAGTTCTGGAACAAGTGGAACGTGGATATAGGATGCCTTGTCCACAAGGCTGCCCAGAGTCTCTCCACGAGTTAATGAAACTGTGTTGGAAGAAGGACCCTGATGAGAGACCAACATTTGAGTATATACAGTCTTTCTTGGAGGACTACTTTACTGCTACAGAACCACAGTACCAGCCTGGAGACAATTTATAAGCCAACAGTCTATATAACATGCACAAATCTGCCAAATGTAAAAGACTTGCAAAGAATTCCTGAAGTCTCTAAGGAATCACAGGAAAGAAAATCTTCGCTACTTTGCATGCTCTTAATGGCAAACTGGAATTTCATAATGCAGTTGCACAAAACCACTTTTAAAGTGTTATACTCGGATTTACCAATGACATGTTTTTATTTTTTCCTCTTTCCCAACTTATTTTCAGGGTCCAAAGGAAGCTTACTGAAAATATGGGGCAGAAAAAATGAGTGTTGGTGTGAACAATAGCAGAAAAACCAATGTTTCAAATCCTTTATTCTCCCAATATTTGCTAATCATTCTACTAATGAGAGAATTGTCTGGAATTAGTGATCTTGGGATAAAGCATTTTTAAAGCAGAAGAACTTTGTGGGACCAAGCAATTCTATTCCAGTTGAGTAAAACTCCCTGTGTTTAAAACTACATGTGTGTGCCCCCACCCCCGCAAAACAAAAGATGGTACAACTGTATTTGATTCATAGTCTTGATCTTTAAGCTTCTGCTTTCATGGACTTAATTAGGGTAGGCAGGTAAAAAGAGAAATTGGAACAGTGAATGAGAAACTTGATCTAAATGGTAGACCTCAATAGTGAGATTAGAGAGCATAATGCACTGTGTTAATACTTGTATTAATATAACTGGAAAGTAGCATGAGAGATTTTTCCTTTTTTCTTTCTGCATAGCTAATTAAGAATAATGAAGGTAACTAGAAAATGAGGTAATATTTTATAAAATTGTGTTGATAAAGTATGATAATATTTGAACTTGAAGCTATGTAATACAATCACGGGGGGAAAGCCTTTAATCTTTTAAGCTCCAATGCAACAGCGAGCTTTTGTATGGGAAGACTACCTGATCAAAGTTCACCAGGAAAGCAAGACTGAAGCTGGTAAATGGCCACTTTTTAGTCCTTTTTCAGAGACAGGTTTGGTACTGTTGTATGTGGCTTGTAAGTGTTAACAAGGGTGGGTGCCACAAGTGCTGTCTGTCACTAGTTCAGGGATTTGATTGCACTTTTGCTTTTCTTGACTATTAAGGCACACTTACATACAGTTGCTCTTCCCACTTCTGCCCTTCCTACAGAATTATTTAACTAAAAATAAACTAAAGATAATGTGAAAGTTTAAAAACTAAAGGGATAAAATATATTTAATATTGTCCAAGTAATGAAATTTGCTGGCATTCAGCCCAGCTGACACTACACCTAGATTTATTTTTTTTGGCTACTGACATATCAAGCAATAACGTCATGTCTTCTACTCAACAATTTGCATGAGGATCTTGAATTTCTGGTCAAGCTTATGTACTTTAATTTTGAAACATTCTTACTTAGTTACCAGCTTGGAATTCATATTATCATTGTAAAGTTATCCAACAAATGAATTCAGAAAAGCTGGTAAGATAGTTCTGGTACTAAACTTAACATTCATGGGTTTACACTACATTGAATCCAACTACTAAACAGATCTGTGTAGGAACAGTGCCATCATTTTTCATTTTCCCTCATCATTGCTCATCAACTATACATCTGTGGTTATCAAATTTTAAAAGGGCTTTCTGTAAGAAAAACAAAAACAAAACAAAAAAACACACACAAAATAATCAAAAAACCCAAAAAGATAATGACATTTTAATTTTTCTAAATATTTTAAAATTAATAACACAATCATATGAGTTTATGTATTAATGCAGTCATAACAAAAAATGCCAAAAATGACACTGGCATTGTATGGATTTTTAATTACTGAATGGAACAGTTCATTGTAATAACACTTGTATAGTAAAGGAATAAAACACTAACTTAATGAACGTGTTCATTGTAAATGGTTGTGTATTATAAAACTTCTCCAAAAGAGTTTGTATGTTTATGAAAATTTATTTGTTTCACCTGAAGACCTTGATGTGGTTCTTACCCTAACAGAGTTTAAAATTCACATTCACACTTTTTATATAAATAGTAATAAGTTTAATTATGTAACTAAGTATTTTTATAAAGTATGGCATTGTTGAACTGTTTTGCAGAATTGGTTCAAAATAAATTTCACCTTGATTGCATCTGCTTATTTGAGGTGGGGGAGGGGAGATGGTGGGAGGGGGATGAAAGCAGAGTAGCCTTCACATTGAGGGGAGAAGGATGGGAATAAAACATTCATGAGGTTTTTTTTTATCCTCTGTAAATTGTACTTCCATACAGGATTGTGAGTTCATAGTGCATTATTGCTGTTAAAACAGAGACTTTTTCTAGACCGGTTCACAGGTCCTTGGCAGGAATAGGTTACAACAATTCTGCCTGGGCTTGAAACAAACTCCCGTGGACAGACAGACGGACTTGGGATTCTTGTGAGAGCAAGTCCAGTTTAAACTCTTAGCTGGCAGTCACTGCCACGCTGTAAGGCAAGCACATATCCTCCCTCTTGCTTTGTCTGGGATTAGCAGCCACTATTCACTTCTGTCTAATTTTTCAGGGAATTTTATACATTTGTTCTTGTGATAGCCAGTGTTTTAGCCCAACCTCATTGAATGTTACCTGTCTCAACGACCAGTACGACTCAAAAGTGCAGATCCTGGCATGTATATACAGTGCCACTGTAGATCAAGGAGCTAGTACTGTTTGAGTTTCAATAATAACTAACACAGCACTAAAACCATTCTTCTTACGGAACCTACAAACTGCAGAGTTTACTGTATTTTTAGTATTTCCTGTAAATGTAATTAATGTTTTACTATTTTTAATGAGAACAATCATGTAATTTCTGGTAATCTGTACTCCTCCCTGTTGTCCATCCGAACCTTGTGATTCCCATTCTGCATGCTAGGCCTGCAGACTGTTTCTGTCATGCATTGTTTCAAGCTGTAGTATTTTAAGAATATTTTCATAGTATTTTTGAGTAAACTTCCAAACATAAACATGTGTATGATCTTACTACTTAGATAAAGTACGTTCCAACTTTAGCGTAAAGCATTATGAAAAGAACCTTATGTGTTCTTATCCTTGCAACGACTAAATTGTCATTTCACCAGGCTTGTGAGTAGCCCTTACAATTGAAAAGTAGCCTTGGAAAGGTTTGGAGGGGTTTTTGTTGGGTGTGGTGGGTTATTTTGATTGGTTGGGGGGTTTTTTTGTTTAAAGACTTCTAGAGTTTGCTGATGGGCAGAAACAAGGCAGAACGCTGTTTTACCCACAGTCATCTACTATACTGTTTATTCTAAAACACGTTATCTACAGCTGGAATGAGTATAAATGAGTATAAAGAAGTAAACTTAATGAGCCCCCACTTTTGTTATTTATTTTCATCTGTTCAATAAACTTCTCAGTTTTTAAGCTTTCCGTGGAGATGCTGTAAATGTTTGTATGTGTGCCAGCTTTCCCCCAACACACGACTTTGCTTACAGCTACGCAGTCACATTGGGTTTAAACCACAGGAGCACTCAACATATGCTAAGCAGTACATTGCAAGCAGGAGACTCAAATTCTCTCACCTGCTTTAAGGAATTTAGGGCTAGATTGGAGCAACTGATCTGGGCACCAGAAGCAGGTCTGGGTGGATAACTGCTGAAGGCCAGAACTGTGATTCACCCAATAACTATTGTCTTGTGCAGTAGGTACTTGGGCTCTGTGCAAATGTCTGAAAGTGCACGTGCCTTCATAGCCACACATATTGCTCCCACTTCAGCCTCATCATAGTACAGGAACAAAACTGCTTTTGACCTTCCAGGCACTGCAGGAGAGTGACAGTCAGTGCAGGGCTGGGAGCACCCCCCCAGATACACATCTCTGACAGACACCTTTCCAAGACAGTGTGGGAAGAGTCAGGAGATGGAAGTGAGGTGGTTGTATCTATTTTTGATGTAACAGTCTGGAGTGCAAAACCTGGGTTCTGATCAAGAATCCTGGCTAGCTGGGTGTCAGCTGTGAGAGACTGTTATGAGGTTGTTGAGAGTTGGAAGCAGAACCCAGTGCAGAACTTCGCCCTCAGCTGCAGACTTTAACATTTCCTCAGGGACCAGATTATTTTCTCTGCACTTTTTTCTAGTGACACAGAGAGAGTGTTAGCTGCAGGAACAGCAACAGCTTCCCTGCTTCTTTCTCCCTTAGCATAGGGGAGGGAAAGGAGGAGAGTGGGATAGAAGGATGGAAGCAAGCAGCTGGGGTACCACACTTCATCACTGGGCAGAGGGAGGCAGGCTGAGGGGTGTGGCACGACAGATGTCATATGTTCTCCTCTCTGTCGTATTTTGAAAAGGAGGTAGAAATGCAGGGGAACTGAAGAGCATCTGTTCCCTTGTGCACAGTGGAAATGGAGCAAGGCTAATGCCAAGTGCTGCTTCTGTTCTCTGTGGTGGTTCTGAGCAGCTCACCCTGACTGGTTTCTAGCAGAGCCATTTCATATTACCTGGGGAGTCTCAAGCATTGCTTTGCTCTCATTTCTAAGAATGAACCTTGATCACCTCTTAGGAGGTTAAAAAAATAACTAAAAAAGGTACTGAGAGCCTGACCAGAGGGTTACCGGCCCCTGGATCCCAAATAGCATATCAGACTTCGGGAGGTAGCTTAGCATTTCTTTCTTAGTGAATGTGTGTAGGTGTAGGATTTTGTGTTAGATTTCCCTTCTCTTGTATGGGTGTACCTAGGAGCTTCACAGAGTTCAGACATTACCCATGGGACCCATGTTCTTCTCTGGTGCTACTCTTTGAGCTTATTTTCCTTGTTAGTTCTACATGCAAACGTGCTTTTTGTAGGTAGCACATTGATTATATTTTTTAACATTCTCTTTAAAGGCATAGTTTTTGTCAAATTGTAACAACCACTGTTGGTGGGGGATCAAAGTATTTATAGCACTGTGTATTTTTACAGAACACTGTCCATCTTAGTATTTAATTTACTGTAGGCAAGGAGAAACGTGTTGGCCATCGTGTTGTTTCTGTTTCGTTTTTAAGGAAGACAGGACAGATACCTAGTTAAACTCAGCAGGGTCTTAGAAACAGACTGGAAATCTAAAAGGGAAACCTGAACACAAGCAGTCTTGATGAATTAGTCATGTACCAACTGGAAAGCTGACTGCTGCGAAAGCATTCCTTTCTTTAATCAAAAAGCTACTCCCAGTAGGAGCACTTCACCCCTCTCCTTTGTGCCCTGCTGCTAGGTTATTGAGTCTCTAGCTGAGGCTGCTGATAAGTACATACTGGGAAATGGATAGATCTGTGCGTTTTACCTTTGCCCCTGAAAATCCATCCCAGGTGTGCTAACGATTCACCTTTTCTTCCTGCGCCTCCACAGGTGCCAGCTGCTGGATTCACCATTCATTCAATACCCACCCACACATTTATTCACATTTGGGACAGCCTTCCAGGGGCTAAATGGCTGTTGATCCTTCTCTTGGCTTCAGTGTTTGGCAGTGCCAGGGGTGTATTTGCTGCAGTAAGGAAGGGTAAGGAAGCATTTCAGCTCTTTCAAAAACAAAATGTGATAAATCTCAGTTCAGTATGACTCCTATGATAAAAGTACCACACATGAAGAGAACATCTAATCATTTGACTGCTTCATCGTTGGAATAGTGAGGACTTCTCCCTGCTTCTCCAGCAAGTGTAGAAAATGCCACTCAGGAACACACTCATGGTGTGCTGTGGAAAAGGGAATGACCATGCTAGATTGCAGCCCCTATTCAGTCCTGCCAAGGAGGCCAAGTCAGTGATTCTGTCCTTCTGAAGAGTTCCCAAGAAAAGACAAGAGAGTTGGTTCACATTCCTAAGAGTGGAAGCTGGTGACTAGATGACTTAGGCTCCTTACGGGCCTCTACCCACCTTCCTCTCCTCTCAGTTCTATCTGGGGTGTTCACAACCGATCAGCTTTTATGTCTCCATCACATGGCTGTGCAGTAATAGCATGAACACATACAAGAATTCACAGGTTGCTTTTTTCTCTTTTTTGAGTGGAAGGTGCTTGGCAAACTAAGCAGCTTTATAAGAGCAA
This sequence comes from Melanocharis versteri, assembly GCA_013397845.1. Classification (NCBI taxonomy): domain Eukaryota; kingdom Metazoa; phylum Chordata; class Aves; order Passeriformes; family Melanocharitidae; genus Melanocharis; species Melanocharis versteri. Next base: position 576,930 of record VZTG01009363.1, on the reverse strand, counting down.
GGTCAGATCTGTAGCCCTTTCACTGGAGTCGTGATTTTGTTCTATATTAACCTTTTCACTTCTGGAATGACTCTATGTTTCAAAGTGGCTTATGGCTACCATGAATGCATATTATTTCCATTGTGCTAAAAGATTAGAAGTACAATAGAAACTATTTCCATATTTACATTTTAGTCTAGTGTTGCTTGTTAAAGTGACTGCATCAAAACCCGTCCATTTAATTTTGTTGATATCTTTATCAAAGAACTGCTGTTTGCAAGGAGAGATTTTTTTTTTTCCACGTGGAAGTTCAATCAATTGCTTCAGTGAGTTAAAGGTTATAATGAGCAGATTACAAGTAGGCTAAATATAAGCTCTGGCGCCACTGTCATTAGAATGGCCCCAGCCTTTTCAGACTGCTGCTAAGTGTTCTGAAGAGCAAGCGTGTATATCCTTAGCAATAGATATGCCCCTGAATTCAATTGATCAGTAAGGTAGGAAGGAATGACCCTTTCTGCAACCTGGGGATGACAAAGAGCATTCAGGAGGACAGTGGGATACACACCCACTGTGACAGGCCAGCCTATCTTGTGGAAATGCTCTTGATCTATTGACAAAATAGCCTGGGCTTCATTTGTTCCAAGACAGACCCTGTTATGCCAGGCAATAAACAGAAATCTACTGATAGGCAGCAGCTCTCCCAGGGGTTTCCAAGGCATTTAACACCTTGCCCAACAATCCTTATTGCCTAATACGTAGCATTTCTCACACATTCTCAGACAAATCAGATCAGTGTCATTATCTCTGTTATTATCCTTTATCAAGGGGAGAAGAGTTGTTTTGACTCATCCAGGGTCAAGTTGAAGACCATGATCAAGCAGCAGCCAGAATCTAGCATTTGGTCGATTGAACATTTCCTTTCAGATGGGCAACTTTTAGCGTCACCTACCAACCTTGACCCCTGGTCTTGAGCTTGGAGGAGAAAAGCTGCCATAATTTCCCACTATTCCTCACAATGGACACCTGAGATACTAAAAAAAAAAAACAAAAACAAAAAACCCAAACAAACAAACAAACAAAACCCCACAAAAACAAACAAACAAAAAAACTTGTGTAAAACCTGTGGGCCCTGCACAGCAATTTGGCTGCCACAAAGCCAGTGTACCAATTATCAAGCAGACAGCATGCAGCACGGATCTCTGGCCGGAGGCTTGCCCAGGGGGCCCTGGGATGCAGCTAGCCTCCTTTCAGACAGCCACATGGGGGTGAGTGCTGGACCCCGGCCTCTGAGAACAGCAGTGACTGTCAGTGGGATCTGCCTTCCCAGGTCACCGAGCTGCCACATCTCAGACCCATGGCCGGGGGGGCAGGAGGCTTTTGTGAGGCAGTCTGGACAGTACACAGCTTCTGCAACTGTTCCACAAGCAGTGTCCAGTGAGGACATTCATGAGTTCCCCTACGGTTCTCACTGGTCCCTTCTTGTACCTTGGTGTAGCTTCCAGACATCAGTGGTTTGCAGCAATGCCTTTTCAACCCTAGGCCATAGAATGAGCACTTCCTTCTTTGCCATTCCAGTCTGTTTCACTGACACTGAGAATATGTCAAAACCCCCTAAGCACTCAGCTGAACACCCACAAAACCTCTGACTCGATGATATGCCTTTTCCTCCTTCAATCTACCTTTGCAATTGTTTCTCACAGAAACGTCTCGTTTGGTTTTTTTTTTTAATCACTTAGCAATCTGGCAAGTACGTACTCAGTTATTTTAAGCTTCTTTAGGAACAAACCATTATCTTCAGCCTAAGATTGGAGTCTGCGTATCACCTGGTTTGTTATGAGATGCTGAAAGCCCTCCCTGTCATCATGGGGGAAATGTGCGTAGTACAACCTGCCTAGATACATAAATGACCTCAGGCACTGTAGTACATGATTCATCACAGCCAAGAAAAGTGGGATGGGATGTTGTTCCCACAGTGTAGGTGGGAACAGCGGAGGGACTGAGACATAGGCAAGGAAAACGTCTTAGCCAGAATCACGCAAAGGAGGTCTTACAAAACTGTGTTTCTGACACCAGCTACTCGTATGTCAAGCAAATACCCTAAGCAGGGGAGTATTCACAGGACTGTCTCTTAACTCTTGAGACTGTTCATTCCATGCTGCTGAAGAAAATGATGGTTGGCACAGGGCTTATGCTGTGTCTGTCCTTTCTCTGACACTCTGCATTTTGCTGAAGAAGATTGGCATGTGGTTTATCCTGGCAAAAGCTTTGCTTGGAATATATGTTGACATTGAGTAGCAGTATGTGGGACTGGAAAAAGCCAATTCAGCTGCAGCCCTGAGTCTTGGGGACTTGGAACAGCTGGAGCACAACTGCCTTTATCTCACTGCCAGAAACAGAATGCCTTATGAGGAAATGAGAACTTGAACGTGACTGCAAGTACCAAAACAACTCAGGGACATGCAGCAGTTGCTGGAAAGGGATGGTATGTAAAGGCTGTCTAATTTGGAGAAATGCTGTTTTCCTCAGAGAATAATGGGATCTGAGTGCTTTGGACTGCCAGTCTAGGGTGGCTGTTTTCTTCCTCTGTGGAGTGGGAGGTGATACAGAATAACTTTCATCTTGAAAGCCCTTTGAACCCCACTTTTTGTTTGTTTTTTTTTTTGGTTTTTTTTGTTTTTTTTTTTTGAGGAAGGCATCAGCATCTGGAAACAGGAAGTATAAGATGAAACATGGCCACTCAATTAAACTGACAGTGGCCACCCAGGTCTGGGCGCAAAGTGAATGGTTCCATGCTGGTCTTTCAAATCCACAGACTGCCTGAAGAGGGTAATTCTCAAAGTATCAGCTGAGGAAAGGGCCCACAGCCCTTCTGTTATACGCATTTGGATGTAATGAGGCAGCAAATTTGGCTATGCTTGACAGTCATATGTGCTCTCAAGGCTTTCTTTATTCATGTGGTCAATAGAGACATGGGAGAAATTGTCAACAACTTTGAAGGCTTCTCCAGAGAGCTTACCAGCAACAGGCAGCTTTGCTGGGTAAGACACATTTGAGGGTGCTGTTGTGAAAAGGATAGTAACAAACATGTAAGTTGTGAATTTTCACAAAACAGTTCCATTTGCACTCTTCGAAATTGGGAACATGTGTGGTTCTCAGGCAAACCAGTGTGAAAGTGACCAGTCAGAATTCCAGGGGGGTGTTTGATGCAAGTTACACATTTCTTCATCTTCTCTTTTTTGTAATTTTTAGCCAATATGAATTGTTCTTTCTTTTTTTTCCCCCCAGTATCAGTGACTTTTCCCCTTGCTGTGTTATCAACAGTGCTGTCTTTTAAACTGTGGCAAACAAAATACCATTTAACAGAAACTGAGACATTGGTGAGTATCAAACCACTGTGGATGACACTGAGGGGTCTACATTTTTTTGCTCAGTAGATTGGACCAGAGAAGCGCACTGTCCACTTGGCTACAGCTGCTGTCCTGAAAGCTCTGCGGGCCAAACAAGAGGGACAGGTGACACCCATGGGACCTCAGTGTAAGAATGCTCATTTACTCAGAGAGATTCCCTACTCTTGGTTGCTCTTATTTGCACGTGGTCTTGATTTTGAAGTAATCTGTATATATGATTTGCTTTAAAATATCAAATAAAGTACAGGCATTGCTGAGTTCGTGGAGGCTCTGCCCATGCTTAATTTTTGCAGGATGGAAAACTGTAGCCACTGCACAGCGCTTGTGGTGGAATTGGCCGGAACGTTACAGAGTAATCTTGTGGAACTCTGGCATTTCTGAAAGAAAATATTTTTGCTAGTCCTGTTTCTTCATATATTCTTCTCTTGATTTCATCTTTCTTACTTGCATATTTTAATCCAAGATTTTCACCTTTTAGCTGCTTCCCTACTGAATATGCTGTTGATCTGGGAGCCAAATCTTGCATACTTAGCATTACTATTTATTAAAAATAACCTTTTTAGGCAGTGATGGGAGGAGCCATAAAGATGGCCTGGTTAGAAAGGAAAGTTAGTGAACAAAAGATATTGTCCACTCAAAAAAACTGACACAGAAAGGGCTGCCTGGAACTGCAAGCCTGGGGACCAGCCCTGTGAACTAGCGAAAAACATCCTTGAAAAGGGCAGCTGGCCTCCTTGAAACGCAGCTGAGGTACCTAGAAACCAGAAACATCCACAGATACCACTGATAAGCACCAAACAAGGAGACTGTAACAGCAATTTGTCACGTGAAGGTAGAAAACAGTCTGAAAAAATAAAATAACTCTGAAGGAACAGAAAACAGCATCCCTAGTCATCTGTGAAAAATGGAAATTAAACAGGATCTATTGGCTGCTCATTGCCCCACTCCCTCTTATGACTATGTGATATAAAAAATACTTAATGTTTATCCAAAAATGAACTTGAGAACTTCTTGGTTGAATCCCACACAACCTTTCTGTGAGGATTTGGGCCCTCCCCAGGGACACCTGGCTAAAAAAAAGCCTGTGATATGGATCATTTTGGAAATGGGACCCTACCAGCTCTCTTACTATCTAGGTCTATCTTCCTCTCTTTCAGGAAGGGTTGGTCCCCCAGGTTGTTCCCACCTTTTGAGATGGTTTTGCTGCTTTTGAAATCTGTCTAATTCACTTCACATCAATAGCATAAATATTAGTATAAGTAATCATTAAAATATCTGCTGTTATATCATTGATAAATTTGCTTCATTCATGATTACCAATAGTTATCTAAAATAGTATATAACTACTTGGCTGCTGCTGTCATTGGTTGTACCACAGTACTGATTCATATTATTATTAACTGATGCCATGCTGTTGTTTGATAATATATATTATTGATGGCAGATTGTAATTCGTAATAATTTGATATATATTCATTCACATCCATTTTATTAACCATAGATATGTTTTCTAGTGGCAATTTTTGTGGTATTTGTGGTAATCCGTAATAAAAGAAAGAAATCTAGAGGGCAAAGCTTTCACGTCCTGCATTATACACTCCCACAAACCCATAGTCATTATCTCTCTACACCTTTTATAACAATCACTCTATCAATATTGCTTCCATAATGGAACCAGGTTAAAAAGGACGCTTCATCCTTAATGATTTTCAATAGAAAGAGTCAAATGTTCTTGTTCGGTGTTGAGAACCACTTTGCTTTTGTGTCAGGAATTAATTTTGCATGCCGAATGTAAATGTTACTTGCACTTTGTGACATTTCGGCATAAAGAAAAAAGCGTCTGTGTGTTATGGCATTGTTGTGGTCCCAGTTATTTAATTTGTTTTATTTTCTAGTTTATGGAGAAGTTACAGGTCGACATGGTCAGAAAGCCTAAAGGCAACTGGGCCCTATTAGAAGAGTACATGTTTTAGCTGGTGTCCAAACTAAAACGGTCTTGCAGCTCATTTCAGACAGAAGCTGTGTCCCTGGTGGGGAGTGTTGCTTTCTGCCCAGAGAAGTCCTGCCCTCCCTACAGACCCTCTTCACGTGCCTGCTCTTGAGCAGAGATGCAAACTAGCCCCCCTCCTGGGGAAGCTGTACAGCTTGTCTGTGCCCAGCTCGCGTGTCACAGCTGGCACAGCTATAGGAAACTGTGTCCTTAAAGACCGTGCTTTAATCTGTAGGCCTTTGTTTAGGGTTTGGGCAAGAAGCTGCTTTTCTTTACGTCTGGATAACTGGGAGTTTGTTTCAGTTTTTTTAATGGTTGAGGGGCTTTTTCACAAAACAAGCTCCTTACTGAAAACTAATAACTTGGTAATTGAATTTCCTGTGCTAGAAGTAAAAACACCTCCAATCCTTCAGTTTTCCCAGTCTACTAGTAAACGCTTGGGCTTCATGCATTGATCTGTTTACTAAAGTGATCAGTCATTTGGGGGGAATTCCATTCAGTATTAAGATCTAAAAGATCCTGTTCTAAAATAACTTTGTATTTCCTTTTCTGAGAGCAGGAGGTATGAGAATAGGGGTGCTTCGCTGTTTTAAATTGACAGCTAAAGTAGTGGGACTTGGCTTTCCTGTTTAATCTTTTATTCCTGCTTGGACAGAGTTTAAAAAGAAGCTGAAAAGGGCTTATTATCAACTATTCACAGCCATGAAATTAGACAAACACACATTTGGCAGTGCAACACAAGCCGATGAGGGAGGGGGGTGTGAAGGTTTAGAATATCTGCTGTTTCAACTCCCTGCTTGCTTCAGAAAAAGGGGGAAAAGATTGACAGCCATTTCTCAACTGACTAATATTACTTAATCTTCTTTTCATCATATTGTTTTATCATGCTATGGGGTTTTTTTTTAATTTTATATGCCATGCTTGAAGCAGGCTGCCAAGCATTTGCTATTGTGCATGGAATACAGATATATTACCGGTGTGCTACCAGAAGAGGAAGCTTGTGGTAAGCAATCTTTCCTTCAAAGCTGGAGTTTTGGTACCCTCCATTTTCCTAATCCTGGACTTGTCTCATCAGTTTTGATGGGAGTAACTCTGTCAGGAACACACCACCAGCCTGTGAGACTGACAGGCTGGAGGAACAACTGTCATGATGAAATGTGGAGGGTGAGGAGAATTTGATCCAGTTCAGTGTAATTTGATATTCATTCTTGTTCCCCTACAGAAATATTCCAGAATGGTCTGCTTGGGAAAAAAGAAAGGTGTGAGCCTAGAAACACCGATACCTGATGAAAACAGCTACTTTGCATCTCTTAGAGAGTGGGAAGAGGACTCTGTGAGATGAAGCTTATTGTTTGCTGGCATCTTCTTGTGTGTCCCAGGAGTGCAATGTCAAACATCAGATTTGTGCCCCATTGGTGATGTTTTGCCATGTAACTCTTTGCATTGGGTTAGCAAGGGGCTTGTGCTGTTCTCTGCTTTTTCCAAGGATTTATCTGCTCTGCAGTTCTCTTGCAGTGAAATAGCTAGGGAGAAGAGGGAAGGGCTTATTTGGCCAAGTTGGTCTATTTGATTAAAATGATGGGTTTGGGGAAAAATAAAGAAGTAAAAACACCTCCAATCCTTCAGTTTTCCCAAAGAACATTCTTTGACATTATTTAACAAAATAATACACTGTTGCCTAAAACAGAGCCTGACTTATAATTATTCTTATCTGCTTCAGATGTTAAAGAATGGATATCTGGCTTACTCAGGATCCTGTTCCAGGCTGGGCTACTCAGACCAGCAGTTCAAACATGTTTGAATGTTCAATTTTATAGCAGTAAGATTTTAAATAATACGTGAAGTGGGATCAATTCTCATTGGTTTTTCCTAAACACTTAGAAGTTTTGCTGGACTGACTGAAAATCATTGTAGGTCCATTTGGGGAAGTAAAAAAGTGGGCCTAATACCATTTCAGTGATTTTCCCAGTAAAGTAGAGTGTTTATGAATGAGGATATACCCAGGGAACTAACACAGAAATGGAAGTTTCTTTGTTGGTATATTGTGTGTAACAGTGAGTTTGCATGGGTACAGCTGTTGTTGGTTTTAAGCAAGGGGCTTATTCATGTAGGGATTCTCAGGGGAGCGCTATGAATTAACCAAAAGTATGATCATTAAGAGTGTTAATGAAAATACATAAAATCTGTGCTTGGATAGCTGCCTTGAGAAGCACAGTACCCTTAACCTGTGGTAACTTCATGGATGAGAAACGAGGATGTCTTCTTCAGAATCAACATGAACCTCAAAATTTTATAAATTCTGGTTTATTCAAGAAATTCTGGTTGCCATCATTTTGAGGGATACTCTGGAACTGTCAGTAGCAGAGGGCACTTGGCTTCCTTCATAAACAGCATCCCTATTGCCAGAGAGAACTGCATGTGTTTGACTTTCTGTCTCAGTTTGTTGATATCAGATCAAGTTAATACAGCTGTTATTTTTCTTTCAGAATATATACACCTTGGTATACCTAGAAATTATGTTGCCGAGTTACAGGATGTTCATACCTGGATTAGAAAAATTTATTATTTGTTACGGTCAGCTGGGTTGAGGAGTTTGATTCAGCTGTATGTTACTGATATATCTGACCTCATTTTTGATGGTTTCTTCCAGCTACTTGTGAACAAGAAATAAAAAGCTTATTCTAAAATAAATTAATATTGTAAATATTGTGTAAATTAATATTATTCCAGATGCAGTGTGGTGGAGTTATTTGGAGATGTAGAATAAATTGATGTAACTTTGCTCGCAGTTGCACACATAGGCCTTGAGAGAAGGCTGGATAATGTATAGTAAATGCTTGAATTGGGTGTTACTCTTCTGTGTTTTATGCTTTGAAAGGACAAACTGGACCTAGTCTAACTCTTACAGGTATGGGCAATGATGACTTTGCTTCTGTATCTCTCCCAGACACTCCCCCCTTCCACTACTGCATAATACTGCATTGCAGGAAAACAGGAGTGGTGAGGGAAAGCTGAGGGCTGATCACAAGTAAAGATAAACGTGTTTCCGTTGATTTATGAAATGCCATTGCTGTTTTATTTGCAGAGTAGGATAAAGCTTACTCACAAGGGAGGAGAAGTAACAAGAAAGTTCTTTCTGTAAGACGGTGATGCTAAAATTGTAAAATCTAGTTTATGGATTCCAGTTTATGGCCCCATTAACCATTCAGAAGTGATTTATTTCATGTTCCAAATATTCATATACGTTCAAAGTAAAAGGGGGTGCTTATCTACAGGATGATATTTGCAGATTGAGATCTATACAAGAAATGATTGGCCCAGACAAAATAACGGTGAATATCACTTTTTGCTACTATACTATGTTATTTTCTATTTAAAATCATTAGATGAAATATCTCTTATATGCATTTATTGACAAATATTGGTTTTTTCCTTCTTCAAATTCTGAATAATGATGTCAACAAATGTTGACATATTTCAATGAAGAGCAGTATTGGATATGACCAAAGTAGATGTATTGCTAAGAATTTTATCCTGTATTTCTGTGTCAGAAATTCGAGTCTGCAGGGGAACCCGACTACCAGGATTGTCTTCTAGAAGATTTAAAGTGGCTTTTATATCCAGGGAGGCTTCCAGACTAAAGCCTGTTACTAATTTTTAACGGATATTTGGCCAAAAATAAGCTGGAAAAGAAGTTATTCAAACTAAAATATTTGAATGAAAATGAAAAAGTAGATGGAAATCATTCATTTTTATTTTTAAATGTTACTCTTTTGACTGCTATGGGTCAGATTCTTTGCCCCATGTGTTCACTGCCACACCACAGCTGCTGACCTACTCTGGGTGCTGCAGTGCAGCACAAAGCCTTCATGGGATGCCATAAATCATGGAATGCTGAACCAGGAACTCTGTCAATATAGGATGGCAAGGACCTGAAGAGCCTGCAGAGGAATTATGATGTAATTTTCAGATGATTCATTTTTTATAGAAAGAAAAATTCTCCCTTGTGTGGGAGAGAAATGCTGCTTCAAAAACTCATCTTATTTAAACTACTGCACTTTTTTTTTGTCAAGAGGCTTTTCTGCTGAAAATTTCAGGCAGCCATGTCCATGTTTTAGGGTGCTTTAGTTAAGTATGTGCTGCCAAGATATGTCATTCCCACAGAAGACTCTGCTCTACTTCCTACAGGTCCTGATCTGCTTGGTTTGAACCTAGTCTGGATATAGACATAGTCATTGCAACTCTGCATAAGTGTAGCCAAAAGTACAATACAGACAGAACAGCAATTCCAACTTTTCATTTGCTTTCTATTTCCTGAATTTCTACCACTTCATAAAAACTTTGCAGTTTGACAGGAAAAATAACTCTCTAGAAACCTTCACTGTATTTGATTCTTATTTTCCTTATCCCAGATGCTGAATGCAAAGCAAAAATGGGAAATAAAGGAAGCAATAGAGTGGGTCACTCAACCAGCTGAGTTTAAACCCTCATGGATTAAGGAGCCAACTTTTCCAGATGAGGATATGCATATCCAGATGGGACATGCAACTGTTTCAAAGCTTGGAGGTTTAATATTTTATTTCAATAATACTACAGTGACTCCAGTCAGTACTGATGTAATGTTGATACTGTTCCTTCACATATTTAGAGTTCATTTTGAGCTAGTGATTCAGAATACTATTAAATGTATTTGCTATAGGATCTTGATACATATTCTGCACCTGTATTCCCTTAAGTTTAAATAAATAGTTTCTTTCTAAAAAAAATACATAAAAGGACTGCAATGCTTGCATAAGGAAAACAGCCAACATTTAGTATGAAATGGGAATGGACTTTTTTTTTTAAATGTGTGGCTTCCAGTGAAATTGGAAGTTTGGTTCAGAATTTGTGCTCCCAGGTGCTATACTTAGCAGCACTGTTAAAAGCCCAGATGTACTGTATGTGCATTTCTTTACTGCTCCACACACCCTGTTATATAATCCTTTACATTTCTTGCGGACAAGAGAAAGCGGAAAAAAAAAAACCAATAAAAAGTTTTAGAAAATGTGTTACATTTTCTGTAAACCAGGTAGAAAACAGTGTGCTATTATTCCATCCTTTGTGCTACTAACTCCACTGGGAATTCAAAAAAACAGAAGCAAGTCTTGCGTGTTTGCTATTTCCTTGAAGGCCTTAACAGTGCTAGGAATTGGTGCAACAACCAGAGAACATGTGAGTATATGTATAAGTGCTTTGGGCTTTTACCTAATTGCTGTTTGTTTAATGAATCTACTGCATAACCTTTGGAGTAGGTGCCAAAACCCTTTTGCATGAAGTTAAACACTAAAGCTGAAAATTACTTGGTCTCTATTTCAGCTATTCCCTACCAAGGTTGCCTCTCTTCACCTTATCTCCCTAGTTCATTCTTCCCACATGCAATTTCTGCGAACAGCTTGGAAACATCTGATTTTTTTCCCCCAGTATTATTATGAAAGTAATTGCTAAAATTTCATATTCCTACATCAGTGAGAAATATGAAAGAATGCATCCTGTGACTATGATTGCCCATATGAAGGGTAGAGAAGCAAGGTACAAAGGTTAAGCCCATGGTTCTCTGTGGAGCACACTGCAGGTCCGTGAGACAGCTTGGATAACATTTGTGCAGAACAGTGCAGGCTGGAAAATGTGGTTCATAGAGCACTGAAGTGCTGATGAAGCTGATCTCCCCTGTAGCCCAAGGATGATTATCCAGCTCCCATTTTCATTTTGCTCTGTGGGTTTGGTGCTTCAGCCAGGGTTTTGCTCAGCGCAGCAGTGCATGTGTAGACATGACCCTGCAGTGGCTGCATGGAGTGGGGTTTAGACAGGAAAGGCTCCTCAAATTGTACCAACTCTATTTGTGCTGCCCTAACTCAGCGGTAAATATAAAAATCCCAGGGAATCATGCTGTTAGCAAGCTGCAAGTCGTCCTCTCGGTGGCACCGGTGGCACTGCCAGGGGTGCAGGAGGGCTGGGGCGCCAGGAGCATGGCCGGCAGGGCAGGTCTGAGGGAACAGCCAGAACTGAGAAGGTTCCCAGATGAGGTTATGGGGCCGAGATGGCTTTGGGGGCAAGGTGTGTCCCAGTGACAGGGACCAGGGTCAGACAGAGCCCCGGGACTGCCAGCCTGTCCGTGGTGATGAAGCCAGGCCCAGGTCAAGCCGGGCTCAGCCCGTGGCTCAGGGTCTGGATCAGTGAGGTGCATGGCTCTGCACGGGTGCGATCACACCTGAGGCAGCTCAGGCGGGGACTGGGGCCATGCCCCCAGCTCAGATGGGTCCGAGGGCAGGGTTGATGGGGAGGGCTTCCAGGGAGGCTGGGCAGGGCCAGCAGGGCTGCTCCTGCCCTCGGTGCCCTGCCTGGAGCTCCCTCCAAGACAGATGTGTCCTCTCACCCAGCAGAGAAGCGGGCTCTGATGGGATTTGCTGAAGAGGGATTTAGTTGCTGTGGGGTGTATGGGGCATTTCAGGGGACACAGAACCAGGGCGGGGACACGGAAATGGGAAAGGGACAGGGATTGTTGGAGCCAAGTGGGGGGTCAGGCAGACCCTGAGGAGACCCACAGGCCTGGCAGGCTCATGGGTGGGGGTCAGAGTGGGGATTCTCAGATTCTCTATATCAGAGAATCAAGTCCCCCTCGTGAGGGGTTCAGTCAGACTCAGAGTTTGGGCAGGGCCAGTGCTGTGGGAGGGTGTGCTGGCTTTGGCTGGGGTAGAGTTCATTTTTTCACAGTGGCTGGGGAAGGGGTATGTTTTGGATTTGTGCTGAACACAGGGTTGATGATATAGAAATGGTTTTTGTTATAGTTGATCAGGGCTCACACAACGCCAAGGCCTTTTCTGCTGTTCAAACTGCCACGCTGGCGAGGAAGGTGGGGTGCCTGGGAGGTTGGGAGGAGACACAACTGGGACAGGTGACCCAAACTGACCAAAGGGATATTCCAGACCATGTGGTGTCATGCTCAGTGTATAAAGCAGGGGGAAGAAGGAGGCAGAGGGTTGTTTGGAGTGATGGCATTTGTATTCCCAAGTCACTGTTATGTGTGATGGGGCCCTGCTCTCCTGGAGATGGCTGAGCACCTGCCTGCCCATGGGAAGCAGTGAATGCATTCCTTGTTTTGCTTTGTTTGTGTACACGGCTTTTGATTTCCCCATTAACCTGTCTTTATCTCAAACTGTGAATTTTCCAGCTTTTTCCCTTCCAATTCCACTCCCGATCCCGATGGTGGGGAAACGAGTGATCGGCTGCGTGGGGCTGGGTTGCTGCCTGGGGTTAAACCACGACAGAGGGTCAGAGCCCAGGGTCAGGCTGGGTTTGTAGGGCAAGGTCTTGTGCAGCTGCAGGCCTGGCTTAGGGCTTGAGGCAGCCTGAGATACCTGGCAGGCAGGATGCCGCAGGGGCCAGCTGCTCCCAAGGACTGGGAGCTGTCAGGGAGCCCCATGGGGGCAGCAGGGCAGAGTCCTCCCAGCCAGGCTTGTCCCGTCCCACCTCCATTCAGGAGCAGGGGTGCCAGGGGACAGTGAGGTGGCCCCAGCCCCAAGCGCTGGGAGCCTCCCTGGGGATGGGGATGAGCAGAGGCCAGGCAGTGAGGAGAAGCACGGTCAGACACGACCCGGGGTGTGTCCAGCCAGGATGGGGTGCTGGTCCGTGGCCAGACACGTCCACAGCTGAAGCCCAGCTGGAGGCAGGTACACCTGCCATGCAACCCAGGCAGGAGCTAAGGCCCGTGGGCAGAGGGTGAGCCCCAGGCGAGACTGGTCACGGTGAGGTCTGTCAGTGCACTCGGTGCCCTGTCTGGCCTTGGGAGGAATTTGTCTGGTACATTTGTAGCTATTTTAAAAGGGTGAAACCTGTCCTTTCCCCCAAGGAAACTCATTGCTAGCATTAGTACTAAGTCACTGCCATCAGCTATATTTAAATACTTTTTGCATGAAATATTTTTAATGAGTCCAAAGACCAGAACTAACTCCCAGCTATATCATAAATAGCGAGGTGTCAGCAGACAGGCTCGTACTTTTTAGAATACCAGTCTCCAGATTAAAGTAAATTGGCTTTTATTGCACCCATCTTTTTGCCAAGTATTGACACCAAATCTACAGAGCCAAACAATGTGAATTAACAAATTCTCGTTTCTCTGCAGCAACTGGAAACAACAGTGATGACATTAGCATAATTTCTCTGCTGCCAGTTTCTCATGCCAAGCCCTGCTATAAACATATTTAATTGTACTTCTCACTCTCAGCTGTTGTCTACCAGTAGATAGGACAGTTTACTTGCAGAGGGGGGTGTTTTATGATGAATATCTAGTAGGATGGGTTTGAATTACCCGTTAGTATAGCCTTGCTTTACAAATTAAAGGCCAGTCCTGAATTCTGGCTCTGCTCAATGTTTTATATAACCTTTTTCTTCTTTTTACCATAGCATCTGAGAACCATATAAGCATTTAATGTATTTATCCACAGAATTCCCATGTGAATAAGGGGAATGCAATTATCTGTACTAGAAACATGGGAAATTAATACGAGGCCTGAACTGACAGAACAACTTAGTCAAGCTCCAGACAGGAAATCTGTAGCATAGCTAGAAATTGAATCCTGACCCTTATCCAAGTGTTTCTCTGCTACAAGGCCATCTCTCGTCTGGCTGGATTGGTCTCCAGGAGGAAGAATGATTTCCTACAGCAGAATCACTGCTATTTTCACTTTAGCTGCCTCAAAATGGGAGTAGCTGCTCATCGACATAGGCAAACACATCCCAAAGCTGTGCAGTCCCAAGCATGCTGAACCCTGTCCCCAGAGTACCCCAAGTTCCTGCCTGTGGACACGGTTCAGTGACCGGAGGGGTGTGAGTTGGCTCCTAAAGGAGCCTAAACGCTAAAAAGATTTTGAGGCAGTGTGTGAGGCAATTATCTGGCAGAGCTGCCCAGTCAATCAGTTTGGGTGAGCATTACATAAGAGCCTCACTACGAACTCGGCGTGCCTTTGTGCACGTTAAGCCCATGTCCTTGGCCTGGAATGGAGCAGCCGTTTTCACTCGGCACTTTCGCTTCACTTTCACTTACGAGATTCAACATCCAGTTAAGTGGCAGTAATTTCCAAACTTAATCCAGTACAACTATGCCCTTTGGCACACACTGATTTTTATTCAGTGTACCTCAGTTCATTGTGTCAGGTGTAGTGTTCTCGACATTTTAAGTATAAGCTGATTTTTAATACTGATAACATCCTTGAAGTTCATCCAAATTCTCATGTGATCTCATTTCAATTCAAATAAATTGGATTTATAGAGACACACACAGGAGGGACACTTTACAAATGCTTTTGCATGAGTTGCCAGCAGCTCTTATAATATGTTCATTTGGGAGTCTCCAGGTCGTAACTTTCCATTTTTTCCCTTACACTGACACAACAGAGTGATATTTAAACATCTTCTACAAGCCAAGGCCTTGAGTTATCTCCAAATTGACAGCTGCAGGCTGGGAAGTGTGAATGAAAGCTTGTCTGTGCTGCTGATGGCCAAAAAGTTCCAGAGAAAGGCTCTGCAAAATGCAGCAGCAATGAGAAAATCTTTCTCTCCCCATCCTTCAAGGCAGTCTGATTAGTTTCTTCAGCTGTCATGACTGTGATTTCTGAGCATAAGCTTGCTGCTGTAGTGCACTGCTGTAATTTTTGTTGTTTCATGTCATGCATCAAAAGGCTTTGGATGTCTTGGTGGGCACTGTCATCTCTAGGATGGATTTGGGGGCCTCTGTCAATTAGTCTAGCACTTTATAATGTTTGATCATATCAAAGTATGTGAAACACTTGAAAACAGGTTAGTTATATAAAAAAATTCCAGTAACAACTGACTATGGCTGTTGCTCTTTTTTTCTTAAAAAACATGTTGCTACATGGTGGTCACAGCATACACTTGTGTTGTGCAAAGGGAAGCTAGAAGTGTGGGTTAAACTGCAGGCAGGTGAATGTGAACCGTTTGTGGTTTTAATAAAGGCACTTGAAACCTGGGCTGCATTCCGTATTCAGACACTTCACAGGTGCCAGTCACTACGGTGACAAACTCACCAAGTCAGGCTCACTAGAAGACTTGATTTTGATGGCTGATCCGATAGATGTTTGTCTCAAAAGTTCAGCAGTTCTTTCTTTTGTGACCCTTCGTCCACCATAATCAGATAACTAATATTCTTTGTGGTATTCCAGTAAGGCAAATTTTGCAACGTACCATAACACGCCAGAGATAGCATGGGTTACAAAAGCTCATCTAAGAAGGTGGAATGTAGAAGCTGGTATTTGACCAAAGTGGTAAGAAATTTCATTGCTATCTCCGAGTTGTTGAATGACCCTTGGAAAGTGGAGAAATTATACAAGGATGCATCTCTCAAAAGTATCTAGCAATGTCCCATGTTTTGTCTAAAATACCGCTCTGAATATGGTCTGCAGTCATAGTAGTCATCTTTGCAGCAAGAACAGTGTTCATATTTTGCAAATTAAAATTCCTTGAGTACCTCCTGTTTATATATTAAAACTCTTCAAAAATTCGTATTTTTGCATGAAAGCTCCTAGAAGTCTCATACCTACTAATTTTAAAATGTATTTTTACTTTTACTCACATTAAAATGTGCTGTGTAAATGCTTTTTACATCTTTCTAATCTTTTGAGCACCATAAACCTTCTTGGTCTTCAAGGTACAAGCTTCACTTCAACTGCTATTCATAGTAAATTGTGCTGATAAAGGAGAACTGAAATTGTAGTTAATTCCTATACTAAAAACTAGGAGCTCTTCCAGAGCTATAGAGATTGGTCTGCCTATGTATGCTACGTATGTCCATACACCTAACTCCTCTGTAATTTATGAAGTAAATGATTCCCATTCAGAATTCTTCCCTTGGCTAGGCATTCCTGTCCTGGATAACCACTGGAATTGCTAATTCCCACTAGTAAAGCCCTGAGGCCAACTTCATTTCACATCCTCTCTGGCTACACTTGCTAAAATGTCCTGCAGAATCCACCTTATCTGCAGTGTTACATAAAGTGGTTTCCAGCAAAAGGAACTTAACTTGCTGAGTGTGGGCAGAACTGTTAAGTGAATGTGCAGTTTAATCTGTTTCCTTGTACTTTAGAGGACTGTAGGAACACTCAAGAACCTTTAACTTAGAGAAGTAGGCACATGGTAAGAAGTGGCTGACAGCCTACAGCTGGGACATAGCACTAATGAAAAGGTAACACCTGGACCATCTGAACTAGGTGACTTTAGAATACCAGACCAGTAGAGCTGAGATTGAGTTTATTAGGAGGAGCATGTGACACAGCTCTCAGGTGCAGTAACAAGAGCACTGTTACCACCTGTGAGTTCAGTAATTTGAGAGAAGACCCAAGTGCATTCAACTCCAGGCTGGCTACTGAGTGTCCATTTAATGCCGCCTCAGGAAAGGATGAAGTTTGACCATTCCCAGCTTCTCACAGGATCGAAGCTGAAATAGCACATAGTCTGCTCATCTCTCTTCAAGAATCATGCACTACCGTGGATATTAAGAACCTTTCTAATAAGCCGTGGTCTCTTTACATTTGGCATGCTTACAACAGGCAGAGATTTTTTCATGCAATCTTGCTGTGTTGGGCTAAATGTCAGGAAAAGAGAACAAATTTTTGTGCTAGAAAAAAATTAGTCTGAAGATCAGTGATCAGTGTAAGGAAAATCAGTATAATGACATATGCGAATAATTTTTATGCAAAGTATGCTTTTCAAAGTTATGATCAGTTTGGTTTAATGGTCTTCTTACACAGGACCCTGAATGAAAGCACACTAATTATTAAATTCTTAGAATTATCTGAAATTGCACAGTTTCCCAATATTTACCAGGTTATTGACTGTAAAATTTAATTTAAAAAATTACTATGCATTTTTCCACATGTTCAAATATGTATTGAGTATTCTACATCTGAATATTAACCACACATTACTCACAATTAAATTCCTGAAGAGGAATTTTATAAGTTACTGCAGAAGTTACAAGGATGAGATTTGAAAGCTGAATTCTGCTACAATTTAATTAATGAACTCCATTCCTACAAATACTATGATCTCTACGTTTTACTGCTTCAGGCTGCAAAATTAGTCCATATGTTTGTGGGATCTGGTTTTAAATGGTGACAGACAGCTGATTACTAACACTATCTGGTAACCTCTGTTTAACTACAGCTCTGTTTGATTTATATCAAATTAGTCATTCATGTAGGGTTGGGGAATAAAAAAAAAATTGCTGCTACAGAGACATCGTGCAGAGATTGCATTTCCAGCAAGATTCCATTAAAATCTTTTGCCTTCCTGATGGTTTGTCTGTGAAGACCATGGGAAGTTTGGTTTTCCTTGCCAGATGTTACCCTTCAAGACACTTTGTTTTCCAAGCCTTTTTTACTACTAACTATAAAAAAACCACACCAAAATTAAATATGCATCATCCCTTCCAGAAGATTTTTTTAAAAAAAGCTTTATTAAACATACACTCCTTAGGATATATTTAACGATTTTTTCCACCTTGAAGGAATCCTCTACCACACATATAAGTTCTTTTTCCTAGTACCAGATCAAGCACATAAGTACGTGCTACTCACACATAGTAACTGAATGGTAACAGAAATGGCCACTGGTAACTGAAACAACATGTAGAAAAGTACTCTCTAACAACTTAAAACTGGGTTAACATCTGCATAGCATGTCAGGAATAATCATCTGTCCTGTACAGCTACCAGATAGAACTGAAGGCAGATCTGGTCTGTGAGTATCGATTTCTTCATAACAACAAAGCAAATGCCTTTTCAAGTATATAAAAGCCCCATCACTTTAGAGAAACTAAGTACCTTAGGTACATTTCCATGTTAATATTTAATGCTGGTTTATAGCATTAGACAGCCATCTCCATTTTAATAGGTGGATGAGGATTATAATCTTCAATCTGGAAGTCTTCTGCCTTAAAGTCGCTGATGTCTTTAATCTCACGAAGAATTCTGAGTTTGGGGAAAGGTCTTGGCTCTCTCTGAAGCTGAAATAAAAGCAAGCTTACTGTATAAAGCTAATACTTGAAAGCAGAGACTTTGTGTTCTCAATCTCAAATCAGATTACAATATGTAGGATTTCCCTCCCCACCAAGAAGACTTGTACTATGAAAAAAAACTTTAAGAAAATTCCAATACAGTTAGGTAGAATCTACCTTAGTATTTTCACTGGGAGCAGTAGCATAATTTTCAGGTGAATTCCCTGATCATCCAAATGTACTGCAAGGACTTTCAGTTGGCAAATCAGTTCTCGTGGTTACAGACTATATTCCTTCCAGGGGAAATTAAATTGGAAAATCTGACCCGAATCAAATGCATCCCATCCCATCTGACCCATGCATCAAATGTTCTACAGCTTCTCACAGGATCATTCAGGTCTGAATCAATAACTACTTCTCTGGATGGTTTTGAACCATACTAGTAGTGAGGACATTCAGTCCAAGCTTAGTCTAATCAAATCAAACACTGATTTTATCCCACTGCAATGAATTACTTCCTGAAGAAAATGTAGCCTTTCTCAGCCAGACAGTATTATTGATTAACTCTGGGAATTTTAAGTTATTATTTTCTGATATGTTACAAAGACATTTTATTTTGTGTTACTGGGATTAGGTGGAATTATTTTCAAAATCGAAAGTACAGATTCTGGACCTCTAACTTGGTTCTAGAGCAGTACACAGATGTACATTTCGATCATGCTTGTATAGTATTTCTGTTTGCAACCTGAATGGAACAGATGTTAAGACACTACAGTTATTAGGATAGACATGAGAAAAAAAGCCACACAAATTAATATCTGCAAAAGGATATTTAAAATACCAAGGTAATTCTGCATTGAATAAGCACTGTGGAAGATAAAAGGACAGAATACAGAATAAGTACTTACTTGGACTTTTAGAGGTTCCACATGGTTCAGATATATGTGAGCATCCCCTAAGGTGTGTATGAACTCTCCAGGCTGAAAAGAATGAAGAATACACGTGGTTTTCAAACAGTCAGGTTCCAAGAAAGCAAAACATTACAAAGCTTAAACTATTGATTCTCAGCATCTGACTATTGTGGAATTGCAGCTTCTGTACTGGATTGTATCCTTGAAAGCTTTGAAGAGCACAAGCTTCTCTGACTAATGCATAATTAATGGAAAATATAATGAAATTTCCACTAGCTTACCAAAAAATTCATCTTTGAAATCCTGCTATGACAGTAGCTTTGGTAAATGAATGGAGCAATACTGATCTGCTCACCGAGACAGAAACAGGAGCAGCAGTGACATCCAGCTCTTCCATTCCACTTCTAGTATGTACAGCTCACCAAAGCTGGCTTCAGGGCAGTTGCCTCAGCCACTACTAAACAGCAGTGGAGGTGTCAGGCACAGGCAAGCACCCAGATGGGGTCTGCAAGCTTGCAAGTTCTGCGACTTAGCAGCCCCTGAGCAATGGAATTTAACGTGGGGACGTTTTATTGGCTCTTTTGCCAGCCTCTGACCAATGCTGATCAGCCCTCAGATACGTTACACTGAAAACCACCGAAGCCATGAGAGGAAGTGGCTGAGAGGCAACAGCTGGACATAACGTTAAACTTCACTTTTTTTAGTACCTTGGACTAATTTCTGCAATTGCCGTGAAGTCTGATTCTTCCCTCCTGCCCTGTTTTAAGAAGCTCCCCTTCATGCTGCTGGTGGCAGGATGAGGCACAGAAGGCCCTTCTAGTGTAATTTTTTACATGCCCTAAAGAAAAGGGGTTTTCCCTTGTACAAGACTGTCATGCACTTAAATTTCTCTTCTCAAATTACGAAATACAGCTCTGAAGTCAGGGCAGGAGCTATTTGAGCACATACTACCACTCTACATAATCATCTACAGTAGGAAATCAAAGAAATACAGCTGAAATTTTAGCTGGAAGTCAGGCATAATATCCAAATTAGAACCTTGAAAGCAACTGCTGAGCTACTGTTCACTTGCAATGAACACATGCTACACAATCTTATCACTTGTATGTTACTATCCCATAAGGACAAGCACTCAGTTCAGATCTCTGAGACTACTGAACAGGTCAGTTTTGACACAGTCAAGACCTGAAAGGATCTTCTACTCAACCTGAATTTAAAAATTCTTACATTGCTGATTCTAACTGCCCATACAAACCAGAGGCAATTCACATCAAATTCAAAGGGCCCTTTTCCACACGTATTTCAGCAAGATTTCAAACAGTATGTTCATTCCAGTTTTTCTTGGACATGACATGAAGAGCCTTATCTTTTAGTCCCTCATTTCTCAGACAAGAATAAATAAAATGATTAAATAGCCTACCTTCAGCCCTGTGACATGGGCAATCATGTATGTGAGCAGTGAATAGCTGGCAATATTAAAAGGCACTCCTAGTCCCATGTCTCCAGACCTCTGATAGAGTTGGCAAGACAATTCACCATTCAGAACATAGAACTGGCAAAGGGCATGGCATGGAGGCAAAGCCATCAGGGAAATATCTAGGAATTGCGGTACAGAAGGTGCAGGGAGATAAAACAGTAACAGCATTACTGTGTTATAAATGTAGAAGATGCAAAACCTAAACAAGCATGTAATGAGACACGGTAGAGAGCCAACTGCATTGTCATTCTGTTGCTTTTTGCTCTTGTTTATAAGCACCTGCTGCCCAAGCAATTAAGTCCAGGTCATGACAAGCTGCCTCCTGGGTTGTATAACCAGAAAGTCATAAACAGATATTCCACAGAACAGATTTATGCCATAATGCTGCACAGCAGTTTATTTCTACACACTGTGGTGAGACAGTTGAATTCCCTAAAAGGAAGGCATTAAGAGTAAAATTAAGCATGCACCCTAAAGCAAATTCCAATTGCTTAATCTCGCTCTCTTCCCATTGCAATGTGCTTGTTGAGATATAAAAGTAATGATCAATTAAAAAAAAAATCAGAAATCAGAAGATCTTTTGAGTGTTTTTCTACACTTAAAAAGTGCACAGAGTAAAATTACAGCTTGACAAAGAAAACTTTCACCAGATATCTTCTGAGAACGTTTAACCTTGAAAATAACAGCAGTAGCATGTGGCACACCCTTTCAGACTCCAGTGGAAAATGCTGTGTGATTTTTTTGGAGCACAGGTCTATCACTGTTGAAGTTAAACATTCTCTTGCAGTAGCTCTTGTTTAGAAGCTGCCCTACAGAGTGAGTGGATACCTATGTATAAATAGACCCCATCATTCCTATGATACAGGTTCATCACATGAGCCTATGTTCAAGGAGGAGATTACAACACAAATAATACTTTTGTTCTCTAGTTTTAAGGGTTAAGTTTACAATAGATTACATGGCTAAAAGCCAGACACATTGCTTTAATATACTTTTTATGGTTTGGATTTTTTTGCATTTTAAAATAAGAGTTACTGTCTTTGAATAGACTGTATGCCAAAGACACTGGTATATCCCTCACTTTAACCTGGAAAGAAAAACTCTGAAGAAAGGGTTCATTAATTTTGAGAGCTGAACATGAGGATTAAGTAGAAAGAGAATCAAGATTATAACCCCAGGCCATTTTTACAGCACTCCTGGTAGTTTTACAAAGAATGAACAAGGACACCAAATGGAACTGACTGTTGACACAGGAATAGAACATGATTTAGCACACAGCAATATAATGTACAACTGCATTGACTTTACGCCAGCTGTTGAATACCTTTGGGATTCCAAGCACACATAATGATTCTTCTGTCATCTGGATTGTTTTTGATCGTGTCAATCACTTTTTGCAACTGATCAACTCCTTGGTTGGAGTAATCTGAAGAAATATAACAAATAAGATCTAAACCAGACAGATTCAAGTCATGGTATTTTTTTAACACTCAGCCCATTTCCCACTGAAACATGACACCCAAATGACAACCTCTGAAGATTTTATTGCAACTTTGAAACTGATTAATAAGTTGTCATCCTCTAAACATAGGTTGTTCTTGGTCTTTCATAGGATGCTCCAGAGCTTGTAAAATTCTCATGATGATATTTTTGTATGTCCCCCCAATTCTTTTGTGTGATTTGAGTACCTTTAGCACCCACTGAAATAGGACCATTCCTATTTATTCCATTTTCAACAGCTTGACTTTTTTTAAGACCAAGTAAAAAGTCTGTATAATCACTAAATCCCAAGGAACAAAAATTGCAATACAAAAAAACTGGCTGGACAAAGCATGATATTTTATCACTCATGCTGACTTGTTACCTGAATAGGACAAGAGCTGTACTGGAATAGACAAGGTATTACCTAGTCAGTTATGGTATTTAGACTGATTTGCTCATTGCATTTCGGGATTAAAATGCCTTTCTAGATGTTCAATTTGCATGCTACAGTGTTCTTCTTACATAAAAAAAAAAAAATTATGCACAGACCAGTTTGCCAGGTGCCAGCATTCTTTACACACTCAAAAGTAGAAAGTTTTTGACAGATGAATAAATGCATCCATCTAGCACTCACAAGGTCATGTGTGAAAACTAAACTTCCATAGCATTTAGCTCCAGAAGGGAACTTTAATCATGTGTAGCACAGGATACTACATTTCACCCAATGCTACCCACCGGCTGAATTTTAGGCTCAATACCAATTACGTAAGAAATTTTCTGAAATTAGCTGACCATTAAAATGGATTTCAGAATAAAAAAGTCATTAGTTGTTAATCATTGCTCTAACTCATGCCAGTGAATCAGCATGGCTGGTAACTACTTTTTTCTAATAACTCTTATTGCAGCAACACCAAATTATGGTTACAGGGAGACCCAAGCTGGCAAACAAGGTAGTAATTCACAATTAGCATTTCAGGGAACTCTTTTGCCAGCAATACCATGCCAGAAGCCTTGTCAAATGGTTAAGTGAGTTCCTGAAGCTAATTACCTATCCATTAGTAATGCAACTTAAGGAAATCTATTCGTAAGGAAACCTATGGGAATTTCTCTTGTTCTTTTCTCCCATGCTATGTTATGCCTTAGACCTTTTAAGCTGAGAAACTCTGTAAATTTCCAGATGTGTCAGTTCACAATTTGCATCATTTTTGTTACCATAAAACTGTATTCTGCTAGTGGTCAACATGCCATACTAAGTCTAATAGCTGTAATTAATGTGAGCTTCAATTTGAGGCTGTACTGAAAAAAAAACCAACATGAAACTCCACCTAGATAACTAACCATGTTGTTCATCCAAGTTAAAAAATCACACCAGACAGTGACAATCTGGTTTTTGACCCCTTTTTCTTAATGGCAGCCCTCTAAACATTTTCTACATCCTCTCCTTCAGTGACTTGGAAAAGAGGAATCAATACATTTGAGAGTCAGTTTAATGAACCAGTTCCACTGAAAATAACAACAGGTACTGCATCACATCACAACTTGCCACAGCTGTTCTGTCCACAGCACCATCAGCTATGCAAACATCCTACTTTGTTTCAGATGCAGAATGGAAAAATCTCTCTTCCACTGCCTCCAGTGAATGTAGTGCACTGATGCCAGTTCTTTCCAGCACAGCTATTTCATGGACCCTGCACTGGTGTACAGAGAGGGCAGCCTGTGTTCCACTGTTATCAAATGGAGCTAGCTCAGGTCTCTGGACTGCAGCACACACGTCCTTCCAGCTATCAGCAACCACATCTGCCCGAGGTAACGGAATAACAGCGTGTGCCTTATGACTCATCTGTTCCACAAACACCAAGCTACAGTATACAAAGCTACATCTTTCAGGGTAATTAAGACTGAGTAAGGAAAAACAAGTTAAATTAACTCTCTCAAACACTCTTTATTCTGGCTACCAGTTTGCTGTGAATGGTTCCTTAAAAACAGTCCATTCCATGTAGACTTCTGGAAGGGATGTGTCACAGCTGTCTCACTAAGCAATCAAGACTGTATTTGGATTCGATTACCTGTGTGCATATCTTTGTATTCTGCTCCAAAATGCCTCCACTGGAAACCATACACTGGTCCCAAATCACCCTCCTCTCTGGTGCTGAAACCCTGCTTATCCAGGAACTCACGTGACCCATTAGCATCCCAAATCTT
This sequence comes from Melanocharis versteri, assembly GCA_013397845.1. Lineage (NCBI taxonomy): Eukaryota > Metazoa > Chordata > Aves > Passeriformes > Melanocharitidae > Melanocharis > Melanocharis versteri. Next base: position 552,437 of record VZTG01009363.1, on the reverse strand, counting down.
CACACCTTTTGCAGAGAGCTCTTTGGCATTTGTAGAACCCTACAAAACACAGTGAGAAGTCTGCATCCTAATTCCAACACAGAGGACATGATTTGAAGCAGTTGTATTAAGCTTTGATAGTCTACAATATTTCTCCATTCATAAAGAATGAACAGTGTAATTAATGTACAGGATGAGGTTCTTGCACATGGACAGAACAAAACTTTTGAGCAACATCCTGGGGTTGAGTTTGAAGTGCCATGCTGCTGTTGTTTAACTCAGGATTCTCACCCTTTGTGAATGCACAAACAGTACAGCCTCAAGGTCAACTGTGGAATGTCATTTCCTAGGCACATTTGCGGAGAACAAGAGGTTACTTTACAGAGTGATGAAAATAGACTAACAAAAAATGTATGGCCTAGGCACTGTCTTTGCCAAGACACCTATAATAAGCTTAAGGTCTTTTGTTAAAATGACAAAAATGAGAAAATAACCCAGAAAAATGTCACTGAATCCTGCAAGATGTCCAAATCAGCACACTCAAAAATCCAACACAGAAATTATGCTGTTTTGGGGAGTGTCTAGTCTTTTACATTTGAAAAAAAAAAAAAAAGCAAAACAAAACCAAAAGCTTTTAAAAAATGAATGTGTATTTCAGTCCTGCTATCTAGCAGATGGTTACGTAGAGTCTCCCATACCTGCACAATATCACAACATATAAAGGAACACTTACATTGTAATGGACTACCTATAGTTGAATTTTATTACACTAGCTACAGCTATTAGCTCTATTAGATCTCTTTTTGCTACTAAAAAGCCTAGCGTTTTCATCAGTCTCACTTCACCTGTGGTTCCACTCTGCTTGCTTCTGTCCAAAACAAGCTATCTCAATATTAAAAAGCAGATCATTAAATTGCCTACTATCTATTTCATATTATTATTTCTGATTAAAACACCAAGAAAAGAGACTGCATTAGGCTTTATAGCTGTGGAGTATATTCAAATTAGACAAAGCCCTCACTATTTCAGATTATCTCCCTTAAAAAGAAACAGAAGAGAAACTGTTCTGATTGCACTGGTAGCAATAGTCTGCACTAAAATGCAGAATTGAAGACAATGGCCTTCCATGTGTGGTCACAGTATTAGGGGGTTGCACTTCTTCCGTCATAGGAACAGAAGCAGCTGCAGTTACCCAAATGCCTTAATCCACGGCCCACCAGTTCCTTCTGAGGACGCCACTCTCAGGCCCACCACCCCCAGAGACCCCCGAACACCGAACCTTGATGAACCACAGCAGCTCCTCCAGCACTCCCTTCCAGAACACCCTCTTCGTTGTGAGCAGGGGAAACTGATCTGCAACAGAGTTTCACAGCGTCAGCGGGGACCAGCCATTTGCCAGGGCGAACAGACTCCGGCTCTTCCCCACGTACAGGGCAATGCCACCACCCGACACTGTGAGGCTGGGATATCAAGTAAGGAGTTGCGAGAGGATGAGTAATTCCCGTGTTCAGATCCCTGGGGTGGGAGGCAGTGGGACAGCGCCGGCGTGTGAGACCCCCACACTCGGCCCGGCTCAGGGCGGTGCCCCTGGAGCCGTGGCGGGATTTGAAAAAAAAAGGAGCAGGGACAGGGACAGGGGCAGGGAGCAGGGGCAGGGAAAGGGAGCAGGGGCAGGGGGCCGGGGTCCCGGCGGTGCCCACCTCTCAGGCTGTACCGCGCCTGCATGCCGAACACGGAGATGGTGCCGGTGCCGGTGCGATCCTGCCGCCGGTGGCCGTGCTGCAGGACGTGCCGCACCTGCTGCAGGTACTGCAGCTCGCCGGGCTCCGGGCGGGCGGCGGCGGCGCTCAGCAGCTCCCCGTCGGCGGGCATGGCGAGCGAGCGGCTCCGGCTGCGCTGCGCTCCGGCCGCGCCGGGATCCCGAGCCCGCCGAAACCCGGAGTTCCCGCCAAACCCCGGCCTTCCCGCCAAACGGCGCTGAGGGGCGGGCGGGGCGGAGCGGAGCGGCACCACTGCCGCCTCCTCCCTCGCCCGTCCCCTTCCCTTTCCCCCTCTCTTCCCCTTTCTCCTCCCCCTTCACCTTCTCCTTCCCCTTGACCTTTCCCTTCACCCTCTCCTTCCAGTGCCCCGGAGTCCTCAGGGCCGCAGTCTCCACAGCCGTCCGCTCCGGTGCTGCACGGAGCCCCTGAGGGAGGGCTGGCCCGAGCCGGCCCGAACCGAACCGGCTCCGCACCGTACCGGCTCGTTTAGGTTGGGTATTAGGAAGAGTTTCTTCACAGAAAGGTTGATCGCCGGTCGGAATGGGCTGCCCAGGGAGGTGATGGAGCCACCGTGCCTGGAGGTGTTTAAGGAAAGACCAGGTGCCTTGTTCTGGTTGACGCGGTGGTGTTCCGTCGCAGCTTGGACTCGATGAGCTCAGGGGTCCTTTCGTGCTTGATCGAGTGTGTGATTCTGTGGCTTCGTTCTGCTCTAGCGGCACCATAAGTGCTCTCCAGGCTTGTCCCGTGCTGGAAAGTGCTGTTGGCATTTGTCATCTTTGTCCCTCTCTCTGCAGCCTCAGGCATCCCATTTGGGAGCTGAGCAAGACCCAAGCCTTCAGCTGGGCCGGGCAGGCCACACGCGTCTGGCACTGGATCCCCCCAGCCAGGATACAGGATATCCCGAGCGGCCCTTGTGCCAGCCTCCCTTGTCTCCCTTGGTGCGGTGCCCCTGCAGGGCCATGCCCCATGCACAGCTCACCTTCCGCGTCCAGCAGCGTCACCCTGACCTGCGCTCCTAAAGCCAAGCTCCTTTCATGCCATGCCGTGTCCTCAGCTTCCTGCTTCGTATTTTATTGTCACATTCGCTTTGTCACTAAAGGGCGGTTCTCGTCATTTGGGTTTATTGGGTCTCATCGTGTTGATCTCGGCTTCTCCCGTGTCCCAGTGTCATTTTGCATCCCCTCCAGTGTCTGATTGCAACTGTTCCCAACATGGTGTCCTCTGAAAATTTTCTAGATACAATCTCTGCTAGTCAGAAGAAACTGATCCTTCTCTGAATATTTCTTTGTTAATATCTCTTGGAAGTCAAGAATTTTGTAACAGTCACTTACCTCTCAGATAAAGCCCAGCTTTTTGACAAGTGTTGTGTTTACAGGAGTTATGACTGATAATCTGTCACGATTAGGAGCCTGAAATACAGGTATATATGATGGAAAGTAAGGAGCACAGAGGACTATGGATTAGAAAATAATTAGAAAAACCTTTCTTTGCAGCAGGCAGAAAATCATTTTTCCACTGATTAAAAGAGTGAAACAGCTTTTTTTTTCTTGTATAAATTTGTATACTTAATACTTACATATAGAAGTAAAGGAAAACATAAAGTGTAAATAGAGTGTGAATATTTTTATCTGTTCATATCTAATATAGATGTTTTTGTACACTTCGAAATTAACATGATTTATTTAGCAGAGCTACAGTTGGAAATGGTGCATATAACTGTGTGCAAAAAATGCTTAGAAAAGCTGTGTACGGCAAATGAAACCAAATCACCTAGAGCTTTACTTCTAGCTGAGAGATATATCAGTTCTTAACCTTTATTATAATTTACAAATACCATTGAAAGCTCATGTGTATAATTTAGGGAGAAACAAACCTCTTTACTGATAAAGGCTGTTAATTAATTAAGAAATAAACTCCAGAGGCAAACTACTGTTTTTAAGAAACGCCAAAGGCAGAAGACTTACTCATTAGTGCATATTCAGATAAGTCATTTAATGTACACAATAAGCATCAAAAGCAACTGGAAGAAGAAATTGAATATTTTCATTGCAAAATAATATGCTACATGCAGATGGAAATCTGGTTGATTCAGACTTAGCTGAATGTGCAACATCTGTAGGGATCAGTCTTGAAAAGGCTTAAGAATGTGCTTGAATGTAAGTATGCAAATAGAAATTGCTTATAGCTGATTATGTCCTTCAATCTTTGCATAACCAGAGCCATAGCTTGTTATCAAAGATTACCTTACTGACAACATAAATAACATTTTATTTAAATAAATTAATATTAAAACTGATTTGGTTTTGGGTTTGAGTTAAAAGATTTCTACAGTCTTTGGTTAATAGCTCATACGTCACAGTATTTACTAAGCAACATTTTATTTATATGCAACTATTTTTACCATAATAATTTAACAGTTAACTATGTTTAGCATAGGGGTAGTTCACCCAAGAAGCATATACTTTATTTCAGGAAGAAAGATTTCCCATTTCTTCTTTCCTAGGAGGGAAAAAAAAAAAAAAAGAAAGATTATACATTTTGGTTTTGAATTTAGAAAAATAATCTTAGAAAAATAAGTATATGTGGATCAGTGTCCTGCTATAGAAACACGCATAACATAAAAAACAGACAGAAACAGGTTTTTTTTCTCTCTCTTTCTGTTCTTATAGATCTGTCCAGTTTTCTTGTCGAGTTTTAACTCTTTTTTATCCATTACATTTTCATGTACTCTAAGCCTTGTGCAAACTGAATGTAAAATGGTGATGTGATTTTGAAATCAACACCACTTACTTTTCTCAGGTATGAAATGGCTACACAAGATATGTCCACAGGAAAATCAGACTAAGACTCAGGCTAAAAATCATCAGATTAAAGAAACAATTATTGCTATCATTAGGCCCTGATGATTAGTATTCCATGATCTGAAAAAGTATTTATCATTTATATTTATAACTCCATATAAATTACAGAGAATTTTGAAGAAAAATTGTAGAGAAAGTGTCAGAGCATTTTATTTGATATGTTTATAAATATTAAAATGTTTGTATTTTAAATACAATATACACATAATTTCACCAACATTTACCTAGGCAAAGTACATGGTGAGGCATATTCTATTATGTCTAAATTTTGCAGCCCACCTCAGCCTCTCTGGTGGGAGTAATCTCTTTCATTGGCTCAAAAATTGTGCCTCTGACCTCAAAAGAATAAGCAGATTTAATACAAAATGCTGAAATCTTCTTCATCTACTTTGTTAATGTTGAATGCTCTTTCCCTGCCTCCTGAGACTTCTCTTTGTGTTCAGGTCATGCTTCAATTGCTCAGCTGAGGAAGTCAGCTATGACCTAAAGGGAAATGATGTCCAAATCTGGTCCTTCTCAGCAGATTTGGGGCCACTGCAGTGATTTGCCTGAAAGTCTCATGTGTCATGTGGCTCTGTTCCTCTGGGAGAGCCAACTCTGAGAGTCAGAGGCCACTAAAGCTGTGCATCCCAGAGTCCCCTGGGAAGGGTGGCTTACAAGTTCCACAGCAGTGTGATGCCACCTAAAACCATCCCATCTTTCCTGGGAATTCCTTGTGGGATTAGAGAATATGAAGCCTTTTTTCCCTGCCTCTCTGCCTCGTTCTTCCTTCCTCTTCCTGAAATATCTTAAACATGGAGAGAGGATTCTTGTGTGTCCTTTCTACAGAACTGGTTGAAGCCCATGAGCAGGATCTTTCTCTGCATGTTCCTGCGAGTTGAACTGCAGCCTCTGTTAATAAACACTGGTAATCTGAGCAGCATGCTGCTGGTGCAGAAATGTTATGGCAAGACAGCTCTTCCAAGTCCTGGTGGTGATTCTCACTTTGCACCCCTTTATCATCAAAAATAATATGAGCATGCTCTCAAACACTACAGAAAATAAAAAAACCATAATGAATAGTGGTAACCCAGTCCATTCATGATGAATGAACACAAAGACATGGTTTTTGATGGCAAGACACTGGACTGTGGTTGTGAGGCAATTCTTTTCTGAAGAAATATTTATCATCACATTACCTCATCCCAGCTGTTACTTTAAGATTGAGGGTTTCACAGTTAAATAAGTCAAATCATTTAATATCATCGTGACTGTGTTTTGCAGGCTAGAACATTGAATGTTTGTTTGTGTTTTCCATAATGCTTGTGTTTTTCTTAATGTGTCCTTTCTGAGAAGGCATTCATGTGTACACCATGACTGAATCTTGTTCCAACTAAAGTTTATTGCAATGTAAACACCTCCTATGAAGAAGTGTGTTCTTTGTGAAAGCAGAAAGAATGAACTTACCACTTAAAAATTCTGCTTGTACAATTGCAGTGCTTTCCCAGCTATGTATTCAATGAACTCAGGACTCTTGGGGTCTAAGTTGGGAGGAACTTTAATGGTGAAAGTAGGTGAAGTCAGAACGTTCACATCTACCACAGTGTCGTCTTTACTGGAGGGATCCCCAGGTACCACCTAGAAGAGATCAGAATTTTAGACACTAAAAACTACTGTGTGCTTTAGTTTTGTTTACACCTAGTGTGCCCACTGTCTTTAATTGGGGAAAATTAAATAGGGGAATATTTTAGACTTGTCTACTTTCTTTAAATTGCTTTCTTCTGAGAAGACAGTGGGTGTCTGAATTAATGCCAAAGCTTATGGTAGGTGGTGGAAAGAGCTGACATGGCACTGCCAAGACCATATTAAAGAACTGCATGTTAATATTTATACCATGAGCTACATCTATAAAGAACTTCTGTTCTCCTAATGAAAACTTATGAGCTGTCCCACTGAGTTCAATACAACATTTGTGTGATTGAATTTATTCATTCCTGTGTGTGTTTCTAAATCAGACTTGGTTCTGTAGCTTTGTGTTCCTAGAACAGATATCTCAGACTCAGCTGGGAAAGTGTGCCTGTCTTCTGTTCCTATTTTGTGCTTTTTTGGTGGATTGTAGCATCATTTTGTGTAAAGCTCTGGTAGTAATAGTAGTAATTCACTATATATGAGTGGATTTCTGAGTTAGAAGAGAGAATAAGATTTGTCTCTTGCCCAGGAAAATTGATTGAATTTACCTTGGATGTATCCTTGTGTGTGAGATACAATTAATCATTACGTATTTACTGAAATATTGACCGATGCTGTCAAGCATGTGCAGCTTCCACTGCAAAAATCTGTGTAACATTTGCCTTCTTTGAACTTTGGAATATATAGGTACAGACACAGATAGCTAGACATTCACTGGCCCAAGATGGATGTTAGTGACTGGTGCAGTGCAATTTATCTGTGAAGGTAATCTGAGGCCAGTCAAAGCTGCTAGTGTCAATTTACTCTTATCAGACAGTGATTCAGGTTAGCCTGTCAGCCATCCATCAGACTAAAAGGATTTAGAGGAAAATAGTTTCTAATCTCAGGAGTTTCAGCTCATCGAGGGATTACCAAGCATACACAAATTCAAGATGAGTAGGAAGTCGTGTTGTAAACCCAAACATTACACATGTACAGACATCCACAACCCCCAGGAGCGTAAGTACGAGCAAAATGCAGGTTAAAGGCAGCAATAGCTCCCTTCAGAAGACAACCCTTACCTTAACTATGTTGAAAATGTTTTCTGGTCCTATTGTCATGTTGGATAATTCAGACACCCACCCAAATCTTTCTTTCATTTTGTTCAACAGGTAGGAAGTGTCCTCCGTGTGATGCCGAACCACCTGGAGAATCTGCTCGTACTGCTCCCCCGAGAGATTAACCAGCTTAAAGGCTTCATCAAACTTTATGTGCAGCTCGGGAACGTTTGGGCAATCTGTTAGAAAAGACAGTGTTACGTCTTGTACTTCATCTTTTCTGTCTGAAGAAATGAAAACTGTAAAAAAAGTCTAGCAAAGGGGCACAGTTTGGATGGGTCTTTAAATAATGCTGTAAAAAAGAGAAAAAATTTTGCTGGCTTATTTTGGTTGATTTAGTTTAGGCTCATAATGACTAAATGGATGCATTATCCCATTTGTTGTATTAAAGTGATTTGCCAAATAGTTCAAGGTTTATATCATATTTCGTGGCAATAGATTTTCTGTTAATGTTAAATAAGAACTGGTAAATTTTACATATAGCAACTTCATAGTCTCCTTATACATAATGTTTTTTTTAATTGCTTACATTCCGTGTTAAATCTGTCCCAGGTATATAGACTGCAAGGCAGGGACTGAGGGAGCAAAGTTTCTTCCACCGTAAGAGAAGATCAGTTTTGAGTCCACGTGAGGAACCTTAACATATCTAAGTCTGATGAGTCCTGATGGAATTGGCTGATGTAGCCACTCTCCATGGTATTTGAGAAGTTACAGAAGACAAGTGAAGTCTCTGGTGACTGGGAAAATGGAAATATTTCACTGATTTTTAAAAAAGGGTCGTAAGAAGGACCTTGAGGACTACCACTCTGTCAGCCTCAGCTCTGTGCCTGGAAAGATCATGGAACAGATCCTCCAAGAAGCTCTGCTCAGGCACATGGAAGATAGGGAGGTAATTTGAGACAGCCAGCAGGGCTTCACCAAGGGCAAGTCCTGCCCGACCAGCCCAGTGGCCTTCTATGATGGAGTGATTCCATCAGTGGAGAAGGAAAGGGTTAGAGAAGTCATATACCTGTACTTCTGTAAGGCCACTGACACGGTGCCCCACAACATCCTTCTCCCTAAATTGGAGAGATACGGATTTGATGGGTGGGCTGTTTGCTAAATGAGGAATTGTGTGGATGGTCATATCCAGTGGTCAATGGCTTAATGCCCAGATAGACATCATGGACAAGTGGTGTCCCTTCAGAGTCCATACTGGGTCCAGTACTGTTTAATGTCTTCCTCAATGACATGGACAGTGGGATCGAGCGCACCCTCGGCAGGTTCACAGATGACACCAAGCTGAGTGGTGTGGTTGACACACCCAGGGGATGGGATGCCATCCAGAGGGACCTGGACAAGCTCATGAAGTGGGCCAAGGTGAACCTCATGTGGTTCAGCACAGGCTGGAAGATGAACAGATCGAGAGCTGCCCTGCCGTAAAGACTTGGGGGTGCTGGTGGATGGAAAGCTGGACGTGAATTGGGCATGTGTGCTCACAGCCCAGAAAGCCAAACACATCCTGGGCTGCATCAAAAGAACCATGGCCAGCAGGTTAAGGGAGGTGATTTTGCCCCCGACTCTTCTCTCGTAAGACCCCTGGAATACTTCATCCAGGTCTGGACTCAGCACAGAAAGGCATGGACCTGTTGAAGCAAGTCCAGAGGAGGGCCACAAAAACTATTAGAGGGTGGAATCACCTCTCCTATTTATTAGGACAGGCTGAGAGAGCTGGGGTTATTCAGCCTGGAGAAGAGAATACTCCAGGGACACTTATTGTGGCCTTTGAATATAATTTGTGACCATCAGCAACTGAAGGATGTCTGTAAGAAAGATGGGGACAAGATTTTTATCAGGCCCTGGGGATAAGATGTAATGATTTTAAATTGAAAGAGGGGGGATTTAGACTGTATGTAAGCAAGAAGTTTTTTTACAATAAGGGTGGTGAAACACTGGAACAGGTTGCCCAGAGAGCAGGTAGGTGTCCCATCCCTGGAAACATTCAAGGTCAGGTTCTGTGGGGCTCTGAGCAGCATGATCTAGACGAAGATGTCCCTGCTGATTACTGGGGGGTTGGTCTAGATGGCTTGTAAAGGTCCCTTTAAAGCCAAATTATTCTATGATTCTGTGACAGAGGTTGTTACCAGGAAGCCTGTATTCCTGTTGAGTGTTAAGACCTAATATTTATCTTACAATAGCTAGACAATAGTATGAGACTAGTGTCATCTGCCACAAGTTCAGAACTGAAGATTGCTGGGTTTTTCTTTACTAAAATATGGGTTTTAAACAAGAAAAATTTTTGTACAAAAATTGCTCTGTAAAAATTCAATTTCTTTTCTGTCAAATAGGATTATTAAGGGGCACCTTCAGGCTGATCATACAGTAACAAACTGGTGTCTGTAATACATGGGTGTAGATAGAAAGATATTTATAGTGATCTGATATTCTTTTAAAAGTATTTCATTTTATCATTAATATTTGCCACACTGGAGATATTCTGAGGACATTTAGGTTTAAGCATATTCCGTGGATCTTAAGATCTAAATAATTCTGAAAAGACAGATGTGTTATGCTGCAGTGGGAGTCCTGACAGCAGTTCTACGTGATCAGTCTGAAGGTTTTTCAGGTGCCCATGGATGGTGCCGACAGAGCTCTGCCATCTCCTTACATACTGACGTGAAGTCCTCTTTTCGTCCTTCGTGTCAGTTCTCTTTGCAGACAGGGTTCAACGAAAAGTAATGACAGGCTCTTCAGCACTTGCTTTCCTTGCGAGGAGCTGAATGATCCTGAGGTTACACCGAGTTGTCAGCAGGAGAAGCGAGTGTCAGGAGTTTGAGCTTCTCCTTCCTTTCTGCACAGCACTGCTGCACCCAGGCAGGACCGACTGCTGCCTGACATCTTGCTCCTCTGCAGGATGGCAGCTCTAACAAAATATATAGGTATTTTGTTATAGGTTCCAGGACGTCTCTTTGGAGCGCCAGCGGTATGTTAACAACTGAACTATACTGACACTCTGTGGAGACAGTGGGGAAAGCTAGCTGAAATCGTCTGGAATGAAGAACGGTTATTGTATCCGTAGTTACGGTAAAAACTCAGTGACTAAATGTTAATTCCAAAAATATGAAAACAGCACAGTAGAAAATTAAGACCTCAAAATCTATAAACCAGTGATCAACGCATTACAGTAAAAGAAAAAAAAAAGGAAAATAGTTATTTACCGTGCAAAAGATTGTCTTGACATTTCTGGCATCTCTCATGAAACTGTGGGCATCCAGAGGAGTTCTCCCGGAGCTCCCTGCACTGAAGTCTCTGGCGCCCTGACACAATTTTTGAAAACATGCCACTTCTGTCAGGATCTAGAATGAAGTCATAGTATTTTTAGACTGCCATTAAACTTGGAGTCTTTATAAGTATGCATTCATTACCGAGCCTGAGTGCTAGAATATAATTTCTTGCCCTTAATCCAAAGTATTTTGCATAAATCTCCTTCCCTACTCCTCCACTTCCCCTCCTTTCTCCCCACAAAAATATAAGGAATAAATTACTAAAAAGTAGAAGTCAGGAGAAGATACGAATCATGTTTTCTTTCAAGGAATTCATGCTGCTGTACTATATTCCCTTATAAAGACATAGGAGTGTATTCCCCACATATAACCAAACAATTGCTGGTATTATTACAAATTATTTCTACAACATGTGAGTTCTGGTAAGATCTTTTTGACCCTTAGAAGTCAAGATATTTCATAATCACATGCAGTTAGATGAGAACATGGTACCAAAGCTTATTTCTGAGGTAACATGGCTTATGATATAGAAAAAAAAAATAAAAAACACTATTCAAGAGTCACTTAACTTTGCATTTCCTGATGATCACATAATGTTAATGTCACCTGCCACTCAGAGTTATGGCATGTGCTCACTGTGATTTCCTTGTAGACAAGGACCAACATGTATTTGTCCTATTTGCAATAGTAAAATACGAAGCTTATTTGTATTCTAAAGGTTGGCCATGTTTTTTTCCCTTCACTGAGTGTTGTCACCAACGGTATGCCCAGAATTTTCTGGTCACTGGAAAACCTGATGGCTGGTCTTTGATTGGCTGGTATTTGATTGGCAAACTACACCGCTGCTGTAGCCTGGAACAGGACTTGCAGCTGTCAAGCTGAACTTAACATCATTTGGCAAGGGCAGGAATATGCCTTGACATCTCACAGAATTACCCTAATTTTTTAGAATTGGTGACCATGTCAATAAGAGATGATACAAATCATATCCTGACAAATGCTGAGATTAAATCTGTCAGTCAGCCTTATGAAAACCTGCATCTGCCCTGAATTTAAGTGTTCCTGAGGAGCTCCTGCAAATGCTTTGAAAATTGCCATGAAAATCAGGCTGTATAGGACCCCTAAATCCCCCTGCAACATTCCTCTGAGATTTCTGGGTGACTTCTACTTGTTTATTTAACTGATAGTTATCCTTGACCCATAGGCCCCAGAGCTTCCTTACGTATCTCCCACTAACAGACTGGAAACTGAGTCATTCACTGTAGTTTAGCCACCCCGAGGGAGTTGATGTCATTGACAGCACAGTCAGTTTTCATTTTCTAATACTTGCCTTTGGTTTGTTCTGGCACATCTCTTCTATGATCTCTGTATTCATCAAATACGTCGGTGATCACCTCACTGACACCTTCGAACACCGTCTTACTGAAATCAAAAACTGTCTGTAAGAAGCCGGGCACGCCCCAGCCTCTCTGGGAGCCATCAATCCTGGTGGTGACCTCGGGTAAAGCTGGCATGCTGGGGGACTCACTCAAGTCCAGGTCAGACATGAAATATGTCTGAAAAGACTGGTCAAATTCTTTTTGCATGTGCTTGAAAAAAATGAAACTTCTGTCAAATATTGAGCCCACATCTGATAATAGCTGGCTAAATAAATCTTCCATCTTTACTAGCTGGGTATCCTCTTTCTCAGGCTTTTCATTAGACTGGATGTCTCTTCCTTGATCCTCATGAAAAGTAAATATGAGTGGAGGTATTTTCCTCAAAAAATCTTCAACCTGTGTATAAGAAGGAAACAGATCAGCCACCTGACAATTTATTGGTTTCTCATCTCTCAGATAAGTGTCTGTAATTTTTCTCTTTCAAATACTTATAGAAAAAATACCTTCTTAATAACTGCCAACACAGCATAATCTCTGAAGTGATTTAAAACACTAGACCCCAAAGAAGGAAAGTGCATTCAATCTAAACCATTCGTTCCAAATCAGATCTGGAGTAAAAAGGCTGCCAGTTGCCCTTTAATCTGTGGAGGCTCAAAGTTATTATCAGCATTTGGGTTTCTTCCAACAGACAGTTTGGACTTTACATAGGAAAGATGTGAGATGCATTTCTGACTGCTTATGTGCGATGTAAGGAGCAGAAGGTGATTGTTCTCACTTTGATTTATAAAAAGCCTGCCCTCTCTCACCAATGGGCAAATCCTCACGTCCTCGTGCGAATGGAAACCAGCAAAATCAATAAAGCAGTGGCTCTGAGTCCATGGTTTCATCATGTAAGAGGCCAGGTGTCATTTCTGCTATACAGAGTTCCAGTTCCTGGGTCTTAGCCGCTGGTTCCCTGCTCCCTACTTTAAGGCACTACTTTGGCCTGAGCCAATGGAGTGGTTTTTTGAGCCACGCTTCGTGGCATTAGGAAATGGGTAAGGGTTAAAATGCACCCCGCTGAAATGCACACATATGGATATAGATAGATATAGACAGATATACATACAGATAAAGTTATGTATATATATATACACATAGATAAGTTATGTATATTAATTTTTTTTTTTTTAAACCAAATCATCAGCTTGATCTGACCATCAGTGCAACTCAGAGGGAAGGTGAAGTGTGAAACAGCACTGCAGGAACAGCCTAAGCCAGTATTGCTCCTGCTGTCTGTGTGTCCTCAGCCACAGCTATCATCTGTGTCTTCTTTTCTTTCTCTTTTTTTTTTTTTTTTTAATGACTTAGCTCACAACACATTTCTTACTTTGAATGCTTCAAATAAACCAAATAACTCATGGAGGAAGTTACCAAGAGGGTCAGAGACAGTGACAATGCAGTGTATAACTTTTACTGCAGTAATTTCAGCATCCACAGACTCTTGAAAGTCCAAAATATAAATATGAGGTACCCATGAGTGGTATCTAAAGAGCTAAAAGTACCACCAATAGTCTTAAATTTAATATCTCCCGCATTTTAACCTGAATTATTTCAAGAATATGCACAAATATTAAACACCTTTGCTCTAAACCCTGCCTGAAACACACCATGTTTAATGTTTAAGTTACTGTATTTTTCAGTACATGAGAGGGATGAAAGCTAGGTAATCTGGCTAACATTTTAGTAGCAGCAATTACAGTTTTGCTTCTGAAGTTCATTGCACTTAAAGCGTATACCCAAACAAATAAATGTGATTACAATTTTGTTAAATCTTGTAGTAATAATAGTGTGCCATCCAGGAAAGCACATTTTCTTTCTGGTAGAATTAGGGGAATCTCCTTTGCTGACAGGTTCCTTTATTAAAAGAGGTTAAGCATTTTAGAGCTTTGTTTGTTACTTAAGGAGTTGATTTAAGATCAATATAGGAAAGAATGGTGTTGTAATAAGTAGGTGATTTTTCTTTTCCCCATGTAATTTTGCTAACTATATCTACACGTTTAACTTTGATGATTTTCAGATGGACCGTAAAGAATCTATGTGGTATTTTTCACAAACAGTTATCGAGCATCTTAATGCAAGTCCTACTGTGAGAGAAAACATTGTATATCTGGAATGAGTCTGTTGGAGTCTGTTGGAGTCAGGGGAGTCATCAGTTTCCATGGAATCTTGCCAGGGTGCAACTGAACTCATTTTGGCTCAGCATTCAATGACCATAATCACATGTAATCTCTACCATATAACTTCATATTTCCAGACCCTCCAAGTCAAATTAATTTTAGTAAGCTGATACAACTGGCAGATATAGGTATTGAGAAAATAAGATGTGCTGTCTCTAAAACTCTGGGTGAACTCAAGAGTATTCCCCAGATAAAGTTTCCTCCTACCTTTCTCTTAAAGGTTGACACACCATGTTTGCAAGTTGTATAATATCTCATGCAGGTACTTTCTAAACAAGATTCACATTCATCCCATAGATTTTTCAGGGATACTTGACATTGTCTTTCCTCTTCTTCCAATCTTGCCTTTACTTCATCCATAAGTCGCAAGGCTTGCTAAGTAAGGAAAGAGATTCAGTTGAGGGCAATTTTCAGATTAGTATTCTAAGTACTTATCCCACTGTTGATCACTCATTTTGGCTATTCATGGCTCCTTTTTTTGCTAATCCATAACCACTAGGATAGGTTGTCGTCTCATCTGCAGTGACATATGGAGGGAACTGAAAACTGAAAACCTTTTCCTTATAGGATTTTTCTGATGTTGTTCTCTCAGGGGGCACAGCCTACAGAGACAAATGGATCTCCACAGTCTACCAGGATTTTTGATGTTAAGAAAAAAACTCACACATCATTCTGTGTAAGAATTCAACCTCCCACATGGTCATATGTTCAACTCATGTTATTTTTTATCCATACCATCGGAACAGTATTCATCTGGCCCACAAATAGTCATTTTCTGTTGCTTTTCTCTACCTTTAAGGGATTGGAATTTCATGAGGCTAGGTCCTTGCCGTACATAAAGTCTTTCTCTAATGTAGAAATATATAAAAGTATAGCATTTCTGCTGTTTGAGAGTGTACTGATCAAAAGGCTGTAGTGAGGGGTTTTTTTTTCCTGCTCTTGTGGAAGTGAGGCACTCCTTCCATACTGAAGGGAAACAAGATGCATTTTACAATGCTGCTTCTATTTACCTCATCAGTTAGGGCACAAAGCTGAGCAGATCAGAAGCAGCATTTTTGGAATAGACTTGACAATGGGAAGAGAAAAGTTCTTCCTATTGAAGTAGATGGCACATCATCAATTTCTCTCTCCAATTGCAAGGTATTTTAATAGTTTTGGTTTCCAAACAAGTTCCAAGTTATCTCTAAGTATGACAGAAGCCTTTTAATTGGTGGGGCTTATTCCTTTTTGTCAGCATTCCAATAGGGAAGAGACTCATATAAAAGAAAATTTCCGTCAGAATGTGCTTGATGGAGACAGTAACTGCAGTTTTCATAATCTATGTTTAGTTATTTTCTGATCTTTCTAATACATTTATTCAGTGTTTTATGAACTCTCACTGTGGATGTAAGTCCCGTGTAAATGAAATCATCCAGTAAGATCTAACAAGAGTGTTGATTGTGGGAGTGCACTGGTGTTCCTTAAAATGTTAGAAAGCTATCAGGTACCTCTTGGCTTGCTAATACAAATAGTTTAAACTAGCTACCAGATGTTGGGCCAGGAGGGAATTTTCCTTTAATTTCGTTGAAACAAAGTTAGGATATTTGTATTTTTTTAAATATACAGTAAACTTCTGTTTCTTCAGATCATCTGAGCACATGGCTCTGAGCCTAGGCATTGCACTAAAACACTGGAAATTTCCCTGATTCACTGTACTTTGTTTGGAGCACATTATCATTTGTGGCTTTGATATTTTCCTGCAGGTCTGAAGTTTGCAAAGCAAGCTGGAAAACATCTTGTGGCCCCCCAGAGACATGGAGGGCAGAGCTGCTGGACCTTCTGCACAAAACTCCATTCTACAGTGGCCTGCTGTTGCCTCGGTGTGAATTCAGTGAAGCAGGGGTTTTTAGAAACAAGCAGTAAGTGCAATTTTCCTCTGCTAGTGAGACAAAGGGGCAGAAGCAGATTTTCTCTCAGTCCCATGACTGTATAAAAAGATGTACGCTGCTTGTTTTGTACATACAATTTGGTTTACATTCTTCCTAGGATAAACATTAAAAACCCACAGATGCACTTGTTACCTGTTTTTCTTCACTGCTCTTCTTCAAGGTTTTCATCAGATCTATGTGCTTATCTTCATTTCTTTCCATCATAATTTTCATCTGCTTAATACCAATCAAAGCTTTCTTTACCTCTTCATCTACATACTTCTCTCCAACTTCAGATAATTCTAAAAAAAGCCAAATTATACAGTGACTTAATCAGATTTTAACACTATTGCAAATTGTCATGCACTGATGATGAAGGAGAATGAAATAGCTCTATGTTTCCCTACAGCGGCAGAGCCAAATCTGAGATAGCGAATGCCAAATAACACTGAGCCAAGACAATTTCCATCAGATAAGAATCTGGCCCAGAGCTTTTGCAAGGATCAGCTGTATGTAACTCAAGATATATATTCAACTATCCCACTGCTGATTACTGAATCCCAGAACAATCAAGGCTGGAAGGCACCTTTGGAGATCATTGAGTCTGGCCCCCCACACTCCAAGCAGGGTCAACTACAGCTGGTTGTACAGGACATCATCCTAGGTTTTGGATATACCCAAGGATCACTCATCAGTTTTCTAGTGACATAACCTTTATATTTATCTTTGATCTGGTAGAAACCTGTGGCAGCTTCCCTTTACATTTTGAAAATGTAGATTACAGATGCCTTCAACCTGTTTTCATAAAAATTCAATTTCTAGACTTCCTGTGAAGTAATGACCATAGAGTTTTGGTGAAAACCGGGGCTGGCTCAGGTTGTGCCTTGAAGCTCTGCATGATTGCCTATCCTTTATCTGTATTTGTTTTCTTTGTGGAAATACCCTGACTGTCACTGGAACTATAGAAAACAAGTAAAACCGCATCACCTTGAGACTTCCAAAAACACGTCGATCACTTCTTCCTTTATATCTTTCTTCCTCACTCCTAACTTTTTGTTTGTTTATTACAGAAATCTTATTAACATAGACTGAAGCACAGGATTGTTTAATGGCTGATCCTCTTTCTATCCACAAAATAAAGCCATGCTTAGAGGTGTATGTGTGTGTGGGCAGAATAGCTGCTATTTTCTAAATTAAGTAATTTTATTTCAGTTGTTTGTAAAAGCCACCTTTTTCAGTGAAGCCTATAAGTGTAGAGTAAGTATTTTCAAACATTATTTAAACAAACAAAATAGTTCAAAACCTGTTCAATTGAATTTTGGATTTGGTTCATGTTCTGATGATCTACAAGGAACCGAATAACCTATAAAAATCCTGTAAATAATTTTTTTTTTTTGGCAGGTGATGCTTATCTGTTAATCCCTTAACTTTCTCATCCTGCTTGTTCGTATCTTCCCTGTGTGTGTGTGTGTGTGTGTGTAGGCATGCAATCAGCTTTATTCTGGTTTCTGAGCCCTACACATGCAAGTGGAACTTGTTGATGCCAGTCAGTGTGGAAGCCAAAATGCACTCCCCAGCTGGACCCAGGGGCTCCCAGCACACCCTGGCAGGAGAAGCATACGTACGCTTGAGGTTGTCCCGGAGATCCATTTCCTCCTGCTTCGTCGGTGCACACTGGTGGCCCTTCAGACACAGCACATGCATTATGAATATCCAAGAGGACCTCATGTTCTTTCTGTTAAAGAAAAACAGTTCAGTGCAGTTATGTGTAAACATTGTCAGGAAGCGCAGATGTCTAGGTATACTAAGTAAATATAAATAATAAATATAATACTAAGTATCTTACAAGATCCCGTTAACTTTGTCTTAAATATGGTTTCTGAGATGTATAGCATGCACCTAAATGCTACTCTTGGTGAAAACACATGAGTAAGAAACTTGACCTCATTTGTAACTGTCTATTTAGATTAATTAGATGAATTCCACTGAGTTTGCACAGTGGTTAACAGAATCAGGACATGTATATATAAAATCAAAAGCTTATGCTGCTCAGTCTGTCCCTTTTCTGCTTTGTGAAACACACTAATTACTGATCTCATATTGTGTCCTTAGTTCATATTATAAATACATCCGTGCTCAACACTATTGCCAGTTTTAAAGAGGGAACTTTCTGGAATATTCTTCCATTTCTTGTGTCCAAAAATGCGATTCCTCTCAGTGTTTTTCAGAATAAGACTGAACATAAGAGATGCAACAATAAGTGTGCCAAGAAATCAGCAATTAGATCAATTTTGTAAATAAACAGATCAGCAAATGAAAGAAATTCCTACAAAATAGGGAAAAGAAATGCCACTTGCTTTATTTCCCTCCTAAGAGCAGAGGCAAAAGGTTTATTTTTCAGAAACCATGTAACTTCACTGTATAGTTCTCATCTGATTAAGAGAACACAGTATTTAAGTGCCTTGTTAGCCAATATAGCCTTCTTGGAGATGCAAGAGCGTATGTAAATTAAAAGCCTGGATTTGTTTATAGCCTGGATTTACTTCTATAGTTACTTGCGTATTGCACCTTTACATTTACAGCGAAAGACCAATTAACTTTGCAAAGAAATACAAACACACAACCGAAGAAAAGTAAAAAAACCAAGTATATTTACCATGAATATTTTGCACCTCTTCTGCAAAATTGCTCTCTGCGTCAGGAAGGGGCTGGGCTGTGTTCTGATCTAATTTCTGGGAGTGTCAGGGATTTTGCCATGTTCTACTTATCTGATGAGAAGGTACTTAATCCTATTAACGGGACGTTTAGTCATTAGGCTGGGGGATTTTGCGTGTATGGGACTTCATGCTCATCTCTATGGGTAAAACCACCAGGGGGAGTGTTGGGCAGAATTGCCTAATTTAATGTAATTTGGAACTGCTATTTTTCTGTAGTCAGTAGCCTTTTGTCTTGCTAGCTCTTCCATCGTCTTACTTTTTACTTTAGGAGACACCTGCAGCTTATGTTATTAGTGAAACTGATACCATTAGTTTGGCTAAAAATAGCTTCCAACATTTAATCTCTTCAGCATAGTTTTAGCTTGCTATAAAAAACACTGCATTATGTAAGGACCTTCTTTGTACACCTTCTGAAGGTACAGGAGCTGAAAAAAGTCAGGAATCCAGATGCAGGCTGGAATATGAGCAGATTCTGGAATGAGATAAGCAATTTTTGGCATTTTGTACATCATTATACTTGAAAATGTTTTGGGGGTTTGCCCGCTTAATGCTATTTCCTTCAGTTTCTCTATGTCTGTGAAATATGTCTGAGATCTGACTTGTACAAAGTTTTGGATAGTTTGAAATGAGATATCTAAATACTAACTTGGTGCTCGATATAAAATATGGACAGATATTGTTAGCAAATCATATCCCACCTTGTCATATTGAGCAAAATTACTCCTTTGTAGTGAAAGAGGAGATGGGAAGAGTGAGTGTCTGTAGCCCGTGGTCTGTAACAGCAACTCTAAAACATTCTATTCTATTTTGTTTACCTAATCATTCATAAAAGCCAATTGATGATTGATGGCTAAGATCTAGCACGATTAATGCTGCTTAGGCAAGAGATTTGAGGGGTTTAGTTCTAAACACGTTGTCAGAAAGAGTGAAGAATCTGTTAGCTTTAATGTAAACTGCAGGTCCCCAGTTTGCATTAAAAATTAAGGTAACTCCACACTTTTTTTCTGAAAATGATGGATGGAATGGAATATGTATTTTGTTGCAATCTATATGAATTGCTGTCTCATTGAGCTGCTGCTAACTCCTTGACCAAGGCTCATCACTACCCAAAACATTTCAAGTTCTCTTCTGTGGAAATACCAAGCAGGTACCCTTGCAGACCTTGCAATCCCCTGGCCAGACTTTGTTAAGGATCCCTGGGTTTTGGGCTGAAGTAGAAGGGGCAATCTCTCTCTCCCTCTGAACGTCATGCTTGGCTCAGGAAAGAGTGAAAATGGAAAATACATTTGCACAAAGGAAGACAATCTATTACAGACACTTGTGAAACATGTGCTATTAGCCTACATGTGTAATGAATCCTAACAATCTTTCACTGCAAGGGTTTGTCCACTCATTTTTGGCATTTCTCTTTGCTAATATTAATTCACTAACAGCATTCATTTGCTGCTGTTTCTGAACCTGACCCTATATAGAGAAAGCTTTACTCCATCCAGAGTAAAAAGGGTGGTTTCAACAGGTCACTCACAGTTCACAGGAGTTTGTGAGAAAGCAGGCAGTCCCAGCCCTGTGGGGAGGGAGAGCAGCACTCTTGCCCCAGGGGAAGAGGCTTGGAGGATGCCTCGGCACAGATCCCTCCACTTACTTTTAGAATTGTCTGCTTTCTGAAGATCTCCTTGGGAGTCTCTGGCCAAGCACCCACTTGCACCTTGCAAAGCCTGTCCTTAAGCTGATGCTGAGACACGGAATCCTGGTGCGTGTTCGGCTCCTGTTCTCAATTCAGCTGATTTTGAACATTGCAAAGTGTCTTGCATCATCTTAGATGTTACTCCTCTCACTTTATTATAACCATTATGTAACCACATGGAAATAGGCACTACTGTATGTATCTATTTGTTTTCACAAAAGCACAAAATCCTAGTTCTTTGCTCTCGTGTTATTTCTTATATATCTAATGGCTGAAAGAGGAGGTGTAAGGAACTCAAGGACAAAATTGATAGAGCTAGTATGTCTTAAATTTAATCCTGGGCTTAAACTTAGCCTTAGAATTGCACTTAAGAGCCCAACACCCTGTTCCTGAAAGGCAGCTGCTAATCGTGCTTACTCTGAAAAGCTTTTCCTCTCTCATTTCTGTTTTAAATTTAATTAAACAAAAATCTCATCAATAATATCTTCAGGTTTCATGGGAAATATCCACTCTCTTCTTTTAACATTCCAAATCTGATTTGCAGTGACCTATTATGGAGATCTCCATTTTTCATCTCAGCTACCATGTTCAACAGTTTCCTCTTAATATTTTATTTTCCTCTGAATTTGAGTGCTTTGATCAGCTATAGTATAGCATGCCATGTCATGACATTGTGCTGACATTTTCAATTTTTCCCACTCTTATACAAGCAGATGATTCAGTGCTTATTGACGCTGTTGAAATTAATTAGGTACTCTTCTAATATTGAATCATACTAGAGACAGTCTGAAGAAGCTGTTGGGAGCTAATTGTAGAAAGTGTCTTTTTCTCTACCCCAATTTTCTACCCCTGTTATTCCACTACTACTCTATTTTAATTGAAATAATATTTATATATTGAAAAAAATAGGAAAATAGCTTGAAAGGGAATTTCAGTTAAAATAGATTTTTTGCAAGATACCGATAAATTGAAAAGTAAATAATTGTAACAAGATGTATAGACATTGAGCTTGAACCGGGCTGAACTTGAGCAATGGGGGTTGTAGCTGCTTTGTGGATTTTTCTTAGGTCCCGTTGGATGACCTCCACAAATGTGTAACATTTTTTTCACCATGTTCTGTGGCTTCTCCCTTTTTGTTGATCCATTCCACCTGGCAGGATTAAGCATCAAGAAATATGTTGAAATGGAATTTCCTGTGTTGTACATCAGCTATAGGATTTTGTTCCAGTTAGATATTTACACAATTATTTTCTGTTTGTAAGAGTTGTTTCCTACTATGCTACACATTTCCTACGCATTTCTTTCTGAGCTAGGCCAGGCATATAATGATCAGGCTGAAAATACCTGTACATATTTATAGACTCTATGAGTCATGGAAAGTGCTATATACTGACATTAAATCTCTTGGTATTGGTATGAAATAGTCCCTAGTTCTACGAAATCTTAATTAGCTTTATTTGTAAGCACACTATTAGTCCTACTGCTTCCAATTGAAATTAAATCCGTGTAGGGGTTTGTGGTGTAATTACATGGCTAATCTAAAGCGTGCACAAAGCTTTGCTTGAAGTTAGTACAGGTTTTAAGGGTATAGAATTGAACTTTTGTGCTGTAAAAGTTTGTTTAGTTCTGTTTTGTTTTAATCCTTTCCAGTGCTTCAGGTGCCCCTGAGTGGCTTCTGCTTTCTCCTGTATTTCAAAGGCTCTTGGAGCCCCCCTGAAGTTAGTGTTCAGTCTTTGAGCTCTACCTGATTACCTGAAGTTAGGAACCAAGGGTCCTTCCTTATCCCAGAGAGAGGCATGCTCCTGAGATGCTCTCAGTCATGCTGGAAGGCCTCAGGCAGAGGAGCTGAGGCTGCATTAAGCTGAATATCTACAGTTAGTCTAAGCTACACATCTTGCAAAAATACCAGCTCAGGCCCCCAGAGTAGCACAGCTGTGTTAGCATGACAGGATCCCAAAGTTCACGAGCCCTGAAGCTCAGTCAGGCTGACACAATTACCCTGTCTGGAGGAGGGTCAGGCAGTGCCAGGTCAGGACTCTGTGCTGTGTTCAGCACAAACATGAAACCAGCAGAAGGCAGAAATCAGCCTGCAAAACTTAGAGCATCACACTGAGAGTTAATGTGGCTTTAGCTGGAACTACTAAGGTACAGCTTTTAGGGTCAGCAAGACCAACTTCACAAGGCTTAGCATGCTTTAAAATGCATGAGCCTTTTCTGATTTCCTTTTGCTCGTCTATCCGTGGATGGTAAGGATGACTATTTGCTGTGGAAAAAAATCTTCCACTTCACTGCTGAAATTTATTGTTTTCCAAGCCCTTCAGGCCTTTGACACAAAATTCTAAATACCAGTCCCAGCAGTAACATGACAACTGTTGTTCACAGGGCCATGCAAAGTTTTCTCCCACCTTATCCAGAGGCACTGCAGAAGGGACCTATAGTGATACCGAAGACTATGTTTGGTAAGACAAAACTCTAACGAAAATTTAATTCATTTTAGGGAGCAAAAAATTAAAACCTTAGAGTTGAATGAAAGACAATATGAAGCTGAAACCTAAAAATTATGCAGTTGTCTTCAGAATCTGTGCTTAGGATATCAGCTATCTATTAAACTTAGAGAAGCGCCATTACTGACATTATATTATCAGCAGGAGATATCAAAGTCAGTGCAAGGATAACAAAATGAGCTAGAAACAATTTATTAGAAAGCTATGAAGCAAACCTGCAGTTACACAAACAGATTTCAGGAAGCATTTAATATTAAAATGCTGAAGTTTTGAACCAGATGTTTTGCAAGGGTTTAGTTTCAAGCTTCCCTAGGAACATTAAAACAAAAAAGTTTTATTGCATGCCGACATGTAATATATCAGCTTTCAGTCTGCAACTGAAAGGAACAGGGTTCCTTCTGTGCATTCATCTGGTTTGCTTAAGCACATCTTTGTCATTCAGCTCTGTATCACCTAGTTAAAAGAGTGACTGATTATTGAAAACAACTCCAGAGTTTATTGAAATGGAGAGGACTAAGTTAGCAGTTTGTGAGCTGCTGAACAACTCCTGAAGATGGTAGCTGCCCTAACCTGCTGAAAAGGAATCCTATTATCAGGATAGGGCCTTGATAATATTCAATGAAGAAACTGGAAATTGTTTTGTTGGGGAATAATCCTCTGCCTGGTAACTTGGCCTCTTGTTTCTGCTGCATTTAAAGTGGAATGTGCTCCAGTGCCTATGGGACAGCAAGCCCAAAGAAGGATGTCTGAATATAAAGCTTCTTCCTTGTAGTTGATAATCGGACACACACAGTCCCCTTGCTTGCAGCAGCACGGAAGTGGAGGAAGCAAAGCTGGAATGCTGCCTGAAGCTGACATTTTCTCCATTTCAAATATTAAGGACAATTTCTAAGAAGACCCTTACTGCAATTATGATTAATGACTTCATGTTTCTAAGAGTTCTTGCTTAATTGTCGTTGCACATGTTTTTACAGCTGTCCTTTTATATAACTGGTACCCTGCCCCGTGCATCTGCCTCAATACTCAAAGCTTTTTAAAGCACTGTGAAAAAACAACATTAGCTACGGAGACCTAACAAATGGGAGGAGAATAAAAAAAAAAAAGAAAAATTGAGTTCAGAGGAAATGAGAATTAGGAATGAGACAAAAGAGGCAGAAAGGAAAAGGAAGGTGAAATAGGAAAGACCACAAAGTACAAAATGTCAGGAGAGACACGGACAAGAACAGTGTTTCCAATTGGAGGTATATTACTCCATATCCATATCCTCTACCAACAGCTAAATAGTTATTGCAAGCAAAAATAATGTAGGAAGCCCATGAAGATGTGCAGGTGGCAGAACAGGACAACTGTATAACTCTTGAAATCCTTTCTTGTTCCTCATATTTCCTTTGTCTCTGGAGCCATTCTGGGAAAGACGGGGGCATTTGCCCACACTTCAGTACACTTGCAGGCACTGTGAAATGCTAAACGCTAAGAAAAGAATTGTGGAGTTCACCAGTTCAGATTTGAGTGTGCACTGTGAGTGTATGCACCTCAGCTAGCAGGAAGCAACCTGATCTACGGGAATGTGTCCTTACCTGTGACAGGGAGGTTCAATTAGGTGATATCTTAAAGTCTCTTCCCTCCCAAACTATTCTGTGATTCTATGGCTCTGTGACATGAGTGATACAGGCCAAAATGGGAGACTTGGATATCCTGCTGAATATAGATTTGTGCAACATCTATCATGCATGGAAGCTGGCAGGGTCTGATTATTCAGACTTAAAGAACAACAAATATAGAAATTATTCCAAGTTGTAAAAAATCCAGTCTGCCATTTTCTAGCACAACCTGCAGTCAGCTGAGATGGCAGCTACCATGTTTAAATCATCATCTTTTTGAAAACTTAAATCAAAGTGCTAAACTCATAAAAGATGAAGGCAAACTCCTACAGAGCACAATAATATACTTAGCATTAGGCTCTTAACACTTCAAAGTCATGCTGGATTTCACTTAGGTTTTGGGCCAGCTACATTATAGTGTCCAGCACAGTATCACACATCCTACTTTGTGGACAGTGGTTTGTAGGGATTCCTTATGCTGATGTTTTTATTTGGTTCCTGCAGACAAAGTATGTTTTAAAAAATCCTAGAAGATAGGCTCATTGTGAATATTTAGCACAATGGACAAAATGCTCTCTCCAAATGAAGAAATCCATGAAATTTCACCTGCTGGAAGGATATTCGGGGTATGCAAGTCTGGAGTATTGGGGTTGTACTGTATTTTAAGGAGCAATCTCACTGTATATTCTCAGCACCTTACAGAAGGGGTTTGGCTCTGCATCTGGTCAACAGACCAGATATAGAAATCTTCAGAAAATAATTGAAACCATGAGCTGGGTAATACTTAACTTCCAAGCCTGACTGATCTGAAATGGCTGCTTCACATTGTTTTCAAAAGCAGCCAGAACCTCTGGTCATGTGTATGTAGGACACAAGAATGGTCAGTGACTATTACTAAAAATTAATAAATAATGCAGATGCATTTGAAACACCTCAGGTGCTAGAAAACTTTCAAAGGTCCACGGTACAGACATAGTTATGTTGCAAATATTATTCAGAAGTATTTTGCTATTGGTACTGGGGGACAATACCACATTATGCATTTCCATACCTGAACTCAGGAAGAAATGAACTTTAATTTCAGGCTTTGCCCTTGTGCCTCCACTATTATGTCTCATATCCCAAGATGTTTGAAGATGGTTGAAGGCCTGTTTCTCTGCCTGGGTCTTACACATTTAACTGCACACGTAGACACATTTATATATTAAAACAGTAGACAACAGGTCAGATCATTAGCTGATGTAAATAAGCAAATCTCCCTTGTCTCTGCAGACAGCTCTGATTCATACCAGCTGAAGACCAGTACATTTTCACTAGGTCTGGATTTAGTAAACCACACACACACAGAGTGCAAAGCAGCCTATTGTTTGAAGGAAACCTTTCTTGTTTGGGGCACTGCTGAACAAATAAACTAGGCAGCAGAGGGAATTAGCAGGAATGAAGAGCATAAGTTCCTCAGAGAAAATAACATCAAAAAAAAGCCTTTGGTATCCATCAGTCAGAATTCCTTCAGTGCTAGACAAAAGCTGCAATGGAAATTGCTGTGTTGTAACCTATGTGATCCCATACTGAATAATCTACTTGAAACCCTGTGCTTCCAGCACTGTACAGATCAAGTATCATGAGCAAGGAAAGAAAGTAAATCAGAAATTAGAAAGAACTTAAATACTATTCAAGCAAAGCACTTAACCATGCATTTAACTTTTAACCTGAGAGCAGTCCCATGGAAGTCAATGGGATTACTTATGTACTTAAGTAAATCACGCGATTAAATGGTCCGCTGGATCAGGGTTTTAAAAATCTGCATGGCTGTTACTTAAAAATGGATACAGTACAACAGGGGAGAAAAAGGAGAAAAATCTGTTTTCCATCCTCAGTGTCAAGTGTACTGACAAAAGCACGATAAGATCTAGCACTAGGAAGTTAGAGTTGGAAAAATCCAGCCTTGAAATAAGACATTTCCTCGTAGCTGTGAAGAAAATGTTGAGACAGCTTATGAGAAGGGAGTGGATTTACCCTCACATAGAATTCTTATGATGGCGTTAAACATATTAAAAGAAAAAGAGGATTAATCCAGATTCTGGGAGTAAATTCAAGGGGCTAAAAAAAAGTAAATTAGGCAGTTCCTGGAGAGGAGACACCTTCACAGTTTATTGCAGCATACTGGTCAACATCCAACCTCCAGCTCAAAAGATTCCTAAACCACTGATTACGAGACAGATGATTTTATATTGCCCTGCTTTTTGTATTTCTTGTAAGCATCCTCTGCTTTTGGAAGTACTACCTTTCTGGACATATTTCTGATTTAACCTAGTACAACCATATTTCTTTTCAATACTGTACTATACATACACACACATCATGAGAGGATTAAGCTGGCTGGTATTTGCAGTCTTTTCTGGCCCTAAAGTATGTCAGCCTGACTTGTGCTTACCCGCTTTGTTCATGAGTTTGATAGGAAACAGCATTGATTAAATTTCCTGGCGCAGTTTGACAATCCTGAGCTTCCTTCAGGATTTGGGAGGGAAGTGAGTACTGCGCTGCACACTTGTCTGTGACTCAGTGGCTGGCAGTGGAGCTGAAGTCATCCGGGAGCTTCTCTGCCGAGCAAGTCCCAGCAGCCAGGGTGCCACACTGTGACAGAGGGACCTCCGTTTCTCCTCTCCATGGCACACGCTTTCTAATCTCTTAAGGCAAAAAAAAATATGTTATTTCAATACTGTAATATCTGGATAAAACTTGCATATCCTGTGGTTAACTAGAGACCAGACTAGATGACCTCACTCAGTTTTTTCTGGCTCCAAATGCTGTAAACTCTTGTCCTGGGCTAGGGCCCATCAAAGCCCATCTGAGCCCCTGGAAATACTTGTATTGACTTCACTCTGCATGAACAAGACTTCGGCTCAATGTACAGACTATGTCCGAGTCAACAGGGGTCCAAAAAGAATGTGGCTCAGCTTGCAGTGAATACATACACCTAAATGACCACAAGCAGAGCTATTCAGAAAGGACTAGTAACAGCATCCTCACAGAAATTTAATGCGTGAAAGCTCAATTAGCTATAGATACCAGCAGGAGATATTCTCCTCAGCTTTCTGTATGAAAGGTCCACTGAAGTTAGAAGTATTTATAGTTACTTATGGGGGAAAAATTTAGGATGGGCTATAGGGCCCTACAGGATTCTGCCACTGGAGAAAAGCTGCTTTACCACTGTTCGTCCATCTCCCAAAACGAAACCGACATCAGCCCCCATAATTTAATGGGTTCTAAATGAGAAATGACTTGTGCTTTAGGCCAGAAGCACATCTGGTGTAGCCCGAATGATCTAGTTCATAGCAGTAATATTTTTCTGCAGTTTTAAGCCAGAGCTTCTGCAAGTGTCGGTATGAAAGCTCTTAGCTTTAGACCTAAGACATGGCAGAGTGCTGGGAGCAATTAACTGTGCACTTTTACTCTAAATACCAAAGTTTAATATGCCTTTGTCTCTCATGGCAGAGAGGTGATCCCAGTTTAAATGCTGGGCTTTTTGTTAAATACTGAGCTGTGATTTTCCTGTTCTTCTTTATGCAGTGATATAGAATCAGTGAGAAATAGATGCATCTTTGCATATAAATGGAACTCGTGATTGTCTTAAGAGAGGTGTTTATAAAGCAGTTATGTGTGTGCCATTAAAATAACCCCATTTAAATAATAAGATATTTAGGAATGTTAGTTGGGAAATAAGGAATATTTCACATTGTACAGATTACAATAACACACCTTTTCAGCTTGGCATTATTTTTATCTTTATGCATAGTCACAGTAAGGGAGATTTGCGTGTGGTGGGTTTGTGTCTTTGTGGGTAGATTTGCCTTCTACACCCTCCATCTGTGGAATATAAAAGCTCAGGACTTTATGAGGCAAAGGTAACTTGAGACAAAGCCTTGTTCTACTTGGCAATTCAAAATTCCCACATGAGACCAAAAATTTTAAAGAGTATAAAGATTAGGGTTTGTTTTCTCAAAGTGGGTATATTAAATTAGGGAGGTAGATGGTTAGCCAGGCATGATAACAAAGACCCCTCGCAGAGCACAAGTGAGAGCCCAAGCTCTGGCTCAGCCTCAAGCACTGTCAAGCAGAGGAGACTACATTCCTGGACACAGGGTGTGATAGAGAAGCATTAGAAAACATGAAGCATTAATGATGTACATGTGAGCAAAAAATGTGGTAGCTGGTCAGATAGCACGACTGTGTGTGTTTGGGAGAGATGACTAACCTGGAAAGTTTACTTGTGGCTGATATAATAACCTGTTTCCATAAGACAGGGATTTTTTTCCTCTGCTTGTTTGTGAGTTGTGCTTTGTTTGCATTTGTTTTCAATTATATTATTTATAATTGCTGCGTTTTCCTGAAAAGTTATAACTTTGGCACATACAGTTGAAAACCAGTTTCCATCTATGCAAGAGGCATGCACTCAAGGCAATTAAAAGTAATGTGTTTGCTTTTTAATAGGAAATTAGCTGTCACAGGAAATTATCTTGGCAAAAAAATCCAGTGAAGGCTGCCTTTGCTATATGATATATTTTAGAAATGTCTTAGAATTCTCTCTAAACTACAAAAATGCTGCCTGTCATTCCACAACACTCTGGGGAAAGACAGCTGAATCCCACTTTTAATTGTGAATTGATAGGCACAGTTTCATGCATTTGGAGGAATGTAAAATATTTCCATTATCATTTCTTGCTTTTCTGCTTATCCCTGCCTCTTGTGTCTCTCCTTTCCCCCTCACCACTGAAAGTAACATTTGGGAGATGAGAGACATTTATCAGGAATACACAAGCTTTCCCATGGAGTTTCATAGAAAATAGATATTGATTAGAGGACAGGGGGAACAGGCTTTTTCAAGAACAGGCTTAGCAGGGGAAATTGAGTATTTGATACAGGAGTGTGGAGAGAAATGCTGGACCATCGCCATAGGGGCTGGCAGCCGAGGAGAGAGCAGAACAGTATGGGGTAGC
Organism: Melanocharis versteri; assembly: GCA_013397845.1. NCBI lineage: Eukaryota > Metazoa > Chordata > Aves > Passeriformes > Melanocharitidae > Melanocharis > Melanocharis versteri. The sequence continues at coordinate 522,801 of VZTG01009363.1, read as the reverse complement.
ACAAAGAGGCCAAAATAACAAAAAATTAGCCTAAATATAATATCCTGGCACTGTTGTACTGGAATAGAGTCCAAAGGGCAAGTTTGGTGTTTGAAGATAGAGACTGGACATAGGATCTGAAATGCTTCCTGGGCAGGAACACTGCGCTGACAGGGAGGTGGATGCAGGTCCATCAGCTCAAATACCATAACCAGAGACACAGGATTGGTCATGAGCTAGTAACTTCCACGTGGGATCCCAGGAGGCTGCAGCACTGACGCTGCCTATTATAAATCCTCTGTGAAGAAGCAGGGTACCCAAGAAAGATGTTTAGCACATGGACAGAGAGACGGGAGACCTGACTTCCATGTATCTCAGTACCACATCCTTCCTGGTTGTCTTTTTTGCTCAGATGCTGAGTTTCCTCTGGAGACAGTTAGTTCCAGGGAGGCATCTCAATTATGCAGATCAGCAAATCACAGCTGTTTCTCAATCCAGATGTTACAAAATGCCTCCAGCAAGCTTCTCCCAGGAGCTTAGTTGCCTGGGGGTGATTGCACAGCCATCTCCTCCTCTGCCCTCCTCCCCGTACCACCAGACCTGAAAGCTGCTCAGTGCCATCCCCTGCTCCTCGGTGCCACCTCACCGGGCTGGCTGTTATTACAAGTCAGGACAGGCAAGATTCAGTCTGGCAGTTCAGAGCTGTGCCTGAAAGAGAACTGTATCATAAAGGAGCTGTGTGTCTTTCAGACTCCTAAGTAATCATTTCGTTGCAGACAAGGATGCTTAGGCAATATGTAAGTTATCAGAGCTGTCTTCACTTCCAGTTTCTGGGTCCAGGCTGTGCTCTGTTTCCAGACTGATGATAGGCACTGATGTGCATCAGCCAGCCGTCTTCCCTGTCCACCCACCCCTGACATGTCTGCACAACCCACACAGCCTACACAGCCACGGTACTGGCTCTGAGGATCCATGCAGAGGTGCAAGCTCAAACACACGTGGGGAAGCATGGCTTGATGTATCTTTCACTAATTGGGTGATGAGACCAAGAGAGACGAAGAGCAGCTGTAGGAGCTGTACAGGAACTCATCTGCAGCTTTTTAAGAGCCATAGCTCCAGGGGAACTGTTGTTCTGCCAGCCACTGTTACACATTACCAGATAAAAGGGCTCCTGTCCTCTTCTGCCTCAGTGACATTCCTCCATTAAGGGCTTAATCGTCTCCTTAGCTGTCACTGTCTGAGGGAGGGGGGATATAGCAGAGAAAGAGTCATAGGAAAACTGGTGGAAAACAAAGTATCTGGTCGGTACATTTAATTCAGTAGGTAAATTCAGTAGCATATGATTTCTTAAATGCCTTCTATGTATCTGACCTGTGCTAACATTTAGACTTTGAGTTTCTTCAAGATCAATTTAATTGAATTTGCTATTTAGAATTTAATTAAGTTTTACTAGATAGAGTTGCAACTCATAGTTTCCTGGTAGTAATGCAGCTCCTTCCATTGAATTGCATTTTTAAGACAAAATAACACCCATCCTTTTACCTATAAATGTATAAAATAGTATTTCTTGCTCACTCACAACAAAGGAATTTGATGCTGGATTGCCTCCCGTTATTAAATGGGTTGAATATTTTCACTACATCTGAGGAAACAAACCAGACAGGGGTCACCTGTTCTGCAAAGTATACTTTAAAATGTTTATTTTGCACCTCTGAACTATTTATTTCTTTTCACTGCCATTACAGAAAAATATGAGTTTATACTTAACAAACATCAGTGAGAAACTTTCTATGCTTGTTTAAACAGAAGTAAACTTGAAGACCTTGTCAAAACAAGTAGGTTAAGCTTGACTAATCAGCTGAACTGATTCTATTAATAGCCAAGGTAGCATCATTATTCCATTAAGCTTTGTCTGGAATACTGGGGGCAGGTACATATCTCCATACAGAAAACATTCGATCAGATGAATCTTTCCAAAATGAAATACCATGATGGTCATTTACTCCCTATTTCTTCAGTCTGGGAAGAAGTATTGTGCCTGGCTGAAAGAAAGTAAGGACCAGTGAAAATGAGACTTTTTCAGAAAACTTCATTATGGATTGGTTAGGTGGAGTTTGAAGTGATGTTGACATTCTCATAACCATAACTGTGGTTAAACTATGTGCCAGTGGAGACATTAAATGCAATCTGATGCAATTAAGATTATTGGGAAACACAGATGCACTTTTGATTTCTGTCAGTCCTATAGCAGAAGGATATAAAATTGCAAGAGAGGTAAAATCAGGTGTTATATTTTCAGATTAAGTAAATGCAAATTTATCAGCCTCATCCAAACCATGACTGATGGGAGCTCCCACTTTGCCATTATTCACAATTTCCTTCAGCCATAACATGAGTCACTTAATCTAACAGTGCCTTGTGTAAAGAAGCTAAGTCCACTTAAGGCATCCACTGACAGCATTTGCATATCATTTTCTTTTTTGTGATGGATTCCTCTCCAGCTCTAATGGATAAGTGTCTGCCTATGGCTCCAAGAGGGAGTCAAAGTTTTCATATTTCTGCACATAGTTTCTCTAGGTGATCATCAGCAGTACTGAAAAATCCAGGAACTTATTCATGAAAACTTCCCCAGCAAAAATTTCTACCTCCAAGCTCTCCTAGGAAATGTTTCCATCTGTGAATCTTTAGCCCAACAAACAAAAATGCAACAAAATTTTTACCTAAGAGAAAAGGCCTGACACTTAATTTTAGACATTGCTTTTAGCCACCGGCCAAGGCAACAAACTGCAACTGAAAGCTGCTATCTATATCCTGCTGGAACTATACAGATAAGCAAGCAGGACAGCAATCCCCAAGGTCCCAGGTGTCTGGGGGTTAGGTAAGAGCTGTGTGAGCCATCCAGAGTACAAGGGTCTAAGAGAAAATACGAGCCATCCAGAGTACAAGGGTCTAAGAGAAAACCCTGTATTTTAGCTTGCATACCTCCAAAATATTAACAGAATCACAGAAACATTTTCTCATGTTAGGAATGTGGAAGCACCAAACGGACAAATTATCCCTATTTCCTCAGCAACTGTCATAATACCGTGGAGCTACTGGGCACTCAGATCTCACTGTTTCAATAAGATCATTTAACAGAGTTGCCACAGCCCTTTGTTGCCATCTCATGGCATCTATACTTTCCCATTGGTAGTACAATTATTTATTGCAATGGTTTCTTACGAGTGTAAGTAGCCATGACTTGAGACCTGGAGGAAATCAAATCTGTCCCATAATTTATGGAGGCATTAATGAGAAAAAAATACACTACAATTCCCCATCTACCTGAAATGCGTATGTTAGAAGAGCTGCATGTGAAAGGGCACAGTGGAATAAATAAGATGCTATCATCTAACTAAGTAGCAGGGGCTCCCTACTTTTCTTACAGGTCATTGAGTTTACAAAGGGTTTACACTATTGAAATCTCTGTTCTTGCTCCACATGATAAGGATAGTGGTAAGTCAGGCTTCGGTTCTCACATGTGCAAACAGATTTAGGACCTTTTGTCACTTGAGAAATTCACACACTCCCATGTAATTCAGAATGGAACAGCTTCCAAAGAAATAATAATAAAAAGTCCTGTTCTGTGACACAGCAGCATTAGAAAATAGTGGTTGTTTTAATTGTCAGATTGTGTCCAAAACCCACTTCCAGTTTTCTTGAAGAACAGAAATGAAAGATATGTACTTAATTTTGCTGATAGCTACTGTCTTTATTCACTCCTTCTTGTAATTTTATATGGGGAAGTTCTCTTTCCATTCCTTTCAGCTCAAGGAAGAGCGAGCTTCCTGTTCTAGCTTCAGAGCTAATACATGATATTTCTTTTTTTGTTCAGAGACATGAGTATAGATACATTTCAACAGAAACTTCTTCCATGAAATGCTTTCACTTCTGCTGTGAGGAACCAATATGAGTTGTTGCCAGAAGAATCTTCACATGTGTAACCTCATCAGAAGCATCCTCTTCTGACAATCCAGCAAACATTATCTAGGACTGAAATAGCCATGGAAGGTGTTCTTTTATCCCTCATACATCTTGACTTACACCTCTTGTCAGAGCAGGAAGCAGTTTAGAGGATAAAGCCTTATGATCTACTTATTTCTACACTAGTCAATATTAAAGAGAAATGTATAGCAAGAGTCTTCCAAGTGGGAGCAGCCAAGCAGTTGTATTCACTCTGTTATGAGCACTTAAGGCAGTTGCTCTTTGCACAAGAAACTCCCAAACAAATAAACAGACCAGTATACTTTACTCAATGTTTGTATTGTTTGCTTGTGGTTAAACAGCATTTGCTATCCTTGGTGTTTAGGCTTACTGCAGAAATAGAAAAGGGATTTTTCATGTCGTGGATAAAACAGAAAAAATCAATTTTGTCAACAACTAACAACATTTATCCACATCATGTGAAAATTCCACTTAAATGTTGACATTTGCCAGAAATACCAAGTCTATATCCTTAGCACATAATTTTTCTATTTCTTACTTTGTCACTGAGTCCTCCAAGGTCTTGCTCTTCCATTTCTTATTCACCGTGTTCCAAGTAGCCAAGAAACTGACGGTAAAATGAAAGAGATTTATTGCCAGACAGCTCCCATTTTGTGATTTTATGAAAACCCGATTTGCATATGCAGCTGGGAGCATTTATATCAGGAACCCAGCTGAGTGGCTGCTTTTTTCACTCCAGATTTTCCAAGACATCCCCATAGCCTCTCCAATCGAAAGTTTTTCAGGAATATTCTCTATAAATCATCTTGCAGTTTCACTGGCAGGATTATTCACCCTGAGAGCTGCAGCTAACCCCTCCATGCAAAAGGAAGCTGTGCTGGTCCTGCCTGTATGGCAAAGGTGGGACTGCCCAGGGAGGAAGACTTCCCTGGGGAAATCCTGGGGCTGGGAGAAGTGCTCGTGGGATCTCCTACCTTTTCTGGGCCTTGTAGAATGCTTTGAGTCAAGGTGGCAGCGTGGTTTTGAGCGGCATTGGGCTGCAATAGCGACATTACCCACTGCTGAGAGACTGTGCTGTGCTCCCACCCGTGAAGGAGAATTCTGTCTTCACAAGGGGTGAAGAGCTTTGACCAAATGCCATTATACAGGTAAGTACATCCCTCTTGCCTAGCTCTTTTGGTTTCTTTCACAAAACAGCGTGTTTTGTTCACCATCCTGTCTCTAAATGCTTTTGTGTTGACGATAGCAAACTGCAGTCAATGTCTGCACATTGCCAACGCGATCACAATAAGGTAGATGCTTTTTATTCCTCGAGAGCATTTGGTATATGGTGCAATATCTTGCATTTTATTTTTATTTAATCCTACACAACCAAAACACCATGCACAACAAATCTGAGAAGGGACTAGAGGAATTTACCCCACCAGCAAGTGCCTATTCTAAGCAAATGCCTCCTCCTATCTGATGATGTACCAAGCCCAAACTGGAGAAGGACAGAGACATTCACTGTATTCTCTAGTTTCTTCTTCAAGTAATCCAGAATATTTGCAGAGATGAGGTCTGCTCTGCTTTGCCTGGAGTATTGGCTCTAATACAGAAATAACTGCTTTATACACCCAGCTCACACTTAATTTTAGCTTCTTCCCAGTTAGTCAGGACAGGAAAACTGACATTGCCTAACATGCCAGGAATAAAGGTATTTCTGCTCATTGTCACATTTTCCATAACTCCACATCTAAGGCCACCTGCTTCACTGCTTTCCTCATCATATTTTCTGAATGTGCTTTCTTTCTATCTATTTAGATTGTGGAGGTAATACATGTTCTCTGAAAGCTTTTGGGCTGCTTTTCCAAAAACTAGGATCTGCTTTTCCATTTTTTCAGTGTATGTCTCATTAACTAGAGCAACCTCTTAGGGAAGTTTCAGGGACTTTAATCCTAGTGCCTCTGTAACCAGGTATACAAAAGGGAGTATTTAGAGATGGAAAGTACCTGTTCTCCAGGCTCAGGCTTGGATTTCAATATATTGAGCAAAGAATGTTATTAGTTCAGTGTCTGGGGAATCTCTTGATGGAGATTTCTGTGGGAATAATCTGAAACCATAGAGTTGCACAAAAGTACCCCTGCTGTAAAAGGGCAGGTGTTTGCAGAGTGGTGGCTCACCTGCTGGCAGATAAACTGCTTTGCTAGGGGAAATAGTCCTTCTGCCCACTACAGGATCCTTGGAAAAATCAGAAGTGGTGAGTTCAGTCTGGTTTTGGATGCTTTGGGTGGTATTTCCACTGAGGAAAGGAAACAGTCCCACTGAGAAGCCTTGGGGAGAAAACTTGGCTTGCAGAGTACATCCTGTAGGAGCACCTGATCCCAGGCAGTGGCCTCCCACAGAAACCTGAGATGCTGCTCTTTGGTTTGGTCACAAACTAAGTGGTGTTTCTCCTGGATAACTTTGCTCCTTCTTTTTTTTAATCCCTTCCTGAGAATTTTGTACGATTTTTCTAGTTCCTTCTAATTAACCAAAAAATTGTCCAAACTACTTGGTGTCTCAGCTTTTTGTTCTGTACATGGGGATGGAAGTGAGCAGGATTGCTTTGCTGCTGTCCCAAGCAGTCCTTGCAAAAACAACCACTGTGATGTCAAAAGAAACAGTAAATCTCTGGCATAACAAAAGAGAATCAAAGTGACTTACAAAGAAATGTTAAAGCAGCGGGTTTTTTTTCCCAACACACACACCCCACAGTATTGTAGAAAATTCCTTAAGCAACAGAAGCGGAAAGAGAAACAAAGTTTAACATTTCAGTGTCTTACTCAGCAAAGTTTTCTGAGGAAAACAGATCAGTTGAAATAGTAAACTTTGTTAGTTTTTCCATATACTTTATTCAAATAAAGATATGTGAGCTACATATGTTCCTGTTTAATCTGAAGACTTTATTCTAAATGCCTTGGATATACATTAACTTGATATTTTTATTTATTAGTTATTGAAAAGAGTGGCATGCAGGGATTATGTTGAATGTGCTGTAAATCAGTGTAGTATTTAGCTTGTAGAGATTTAATCAGAAAAGTTAGATTTGTAGAGGGAGGAAATATCTTTTATTAGCCTAGCTGCCACAGTTGAAAAAAAAGACACAAATCTAAAAGCTTTGCCCATTTTTCTAATTAAGTCCTTCAGTCTAATAAAAAAAAAAAAAGTACCCTTAAACCACAAAAGTTACAGCCACACCAGTATGATGATACAAAAGATGAATCATTTGTGCAGACATGGCCACAAACCTCTGTAACCTCATCGTCCACATCTTCCCTTCTGTCCAGAATATGAAATATGGTTATCACACTCCCAGCTAATGATTTTGTTAGAAAAGAGGAGGCTGTATTTGATGCATTTCATGAGGGAAAAGAGTTTAAGCAGATAAGAGTAGCCTGTCTCAGCCCACGGAGCAGGCAGGAGGATGGTGCGTGCAGGACAGCTGCAGTGTAACACAGGCTTACAACCAGGAGCAAACTCTCCATTTCAAACCCTGAGCACTTGCAACAAAACGAAAATAAAGCCCAGCTCTGTGATCCTTGTTTGAGTACTGCTCAGACTCATCAAAAGATGCAGAATTGAGTTTGAGTGACAAGTTTAGCCTCCTCTTAGGGCAAAGGTTTGAAATTCCTTTACCTAATGAGAAATTGTATCATACAGCGCCTGCTGAGCTGCTAATGACAAATGAGAGACGTTTTGGGACAGAAGGAAGCTAGGAGTCCTTTCTAATTAAGTGTGCCCCTTTCTGAGTCTCTAGATAAATTCCTCAATAGTTTTTAGTCCGTGCTTGCATACTATACCTTTTTCTTCTTTCCCTCTTTTTCCTGAGTGCTCTGTCCACTGCTCTACAGGCAGAAAATTCCTCTTGAATTCCTTTTGTGTCTGGTCATTCCATAGATTAAATCAGAGCCCCTTCGTTTATTATTAGGAATGCAACCCTCACTGCTATCAACATGTCTCTGGACCCTTCCTATTACTATTTCCAATTTGAAGGCTCCTTTGGGTCCTTTGTTTTATCAAAAGTCCTGTTTCCTAAATTTGCTTGAACTATGATCTGTGAATTTATGCATCATCTGGTTTATCTCCAGTGCATTGCCCAGGCCATGAAATGCACAAAATGTCACAAAGTGTGCTCAGTTCTGCTCTAGAGGCATCGCCACTTGTCTAACACTTGAGTTGGATGTGTGCCAGGTCGTGCTGAGCCCAGGAGCCATGGAATGGCTGAGGTGCTCTGTAGGGGCTGGAAGCGCCTCACCTCAGATTTGCACCCCATAGCCTCTATGCCTCTTGGTGAATCACGCCAATTCCTCTTTGTGTCTTCATGAACAGGCCGTTCTGCCCCATGCTTTCTGTTCCCCTCGCATCCCACATGCTTCCCACCACTGCAGTATGGATACCCCTGCAGCATGCTTCAGTGTCCCTAAATATTCCGGGCATCAGAAGCTGAGGCTGGCTGGGACGTGCCGGCACGCCAGCTGGCCAGCTAATGTGCACATGGGCATGGGTTGGATGGCCACTTCCAGGCTGAACAAAGGCTAAGCTCTGTCTGCATTCCCATCAGGAACAGATGCTCCTCCAGCTCTTGTTTTCCGATGTGGACAAATGGTTCAATCAAATGTTTGGGAACTGAGCGACTTTGAGCCCTGTGTCTTTCTGCGAAATCTGATTGGAATGGGTGAATTGCAGGGCAAAGTTCTGAAAAAAGATGACACACTGGTCTTGAGAGTTGACACACAGATTCTTGTACAAACAGGCTGCAAAAGTCACGTATGAGCCATTTTCTTAAGAAATAGGGCTAACAATGTAATAGCCTGGGTGGAGAATGATATCAGGGAAGCTGGATTTGGCTTCCTGATTCTGAGATTCAGCCTGTGTATTGCCATAAATAATGTTGCTGACAGGCAGTTTTAAATTGCACAACAAATGGACCAGGGCAGGGCTACTCGATGGAGCGGAGCAAAACACATCCCCCGTTCTTTCCTGCTTTTCTGCTCCTTGCTGCCATCTGCCTCCTTCTCCCCCTTCCCTTACACAACCAAGTGTAAAGAAGAGATCTGCACTAGCAGGCTTCTCCTGTCGTGAAGGGAAAATAAGTCCTGATGGTTATTGTACCGCCAGATCACCTCATGTGAAACATAGCCAGCTTGCATGAGTGGATCTCAGGCAGCAGAGTTGAACCCCACGTCTACAGCCAGTTCTGGTGCTGGTCTGAGTCTGGTTCTTGTGTGTGGTTTGGCTCTGGTGCATGCACCTGAAATTTCACATGCTCAAGGTGGTAGACAATGTCTACTTGCAAATTCTGAGGAATAGATAATAAAGTAGTGGAGGCACAAACTGATTAAATGGGGAAGACTAGAATGGGAGGGAGCATGCTTGTGAAGCAAAGTTCATAGCACACGGGCTCTTTGCAAAAAGCTTAAAAGAAACTAGGAGAAATTCTCTTAGGCCTTAGTTATATTCCATCTTCCTGAAACCTCCTCCGTGATGCGAAATGAAGCTGTTTTGGCACTGGAATTTTGTCACTCTTCAGATATTCTAATTATCTGCCCTAACAGGAGCCTGGTTTCCTAGTTCACTGTTTCTTTTTCCTCCCTTGAGACTATTTCTGGCATGTGTTTCCACATCATTATGCGAACACCAAGTGCAAAAAATGTCTTTAATGTTTCAGCAAGACTGTACCTAGCTTATAAAGTGAATACAAATGTGTAAATCTGTAAGAAAATCTGCTGTCTTTTTCACTGACCCTTTTACCTTTAGGATCAACTTCAAAAGTGCCTTGTAACAGACATGAAAAAATTCTGATTTCCTCTCCCTTCTGTACTTCCTTACCTGACACACCTGATGCGAATCATTGCTGGCTGATACTTTTATCTGCTCTCCTCCATTTGGAGCCAAGTCCTCACTGATTGTGATGGATGTAGAAAGGGAGGGAATGTGATTCCTCACAGAATTCATCACTAAGAGGTAAATGAGAAATACTGAAGCTATTTATAAATTCAAGAATGGTGGTAGGGGTAGATAAGCAGAGGCGCTGAGGGATTTGCAAGGTGGCCACAAAACAAACAAAGAGGCCAGGGATGGTCTCGAAGAGGAGGCAGGAGAAGCAGGGCTGCTGTGGGGAGCAAGGGGACAGCAGAGCAGAGGCGGGCAGGGACAAGGGTCTCACCAGGGATCTCTGGGAGGGTTGGCCCTGCCAAAACTACTGCTCTGAAGGCTATAGCAGAAGCAGCAGCAAGTCTGTGTGTCCTGAGCAGTGACCCAGGCAAAGGAGGCACCCAGGTTGCTGTCATTTTCCCGTGCAGATGCTCTGCCCCAGCTGCTCTCCATTTGCTGTCTGCTGCTTTCCCTGGCACTGGAAAAGAGCTCTGCACGTCTGCTTTGCCTTTGCTCTGTTGAGCTGTGCTACACCAGAAGCCAGCCCCTCAATGTGCACGTAAAAGATGTCCAAACACCCATTTGTGATCTCTGCAGTGGGCTTTGCAGCTTCTCTGCTGTCCCTGCCCTGCTTTGGAAGTATGTGCTGAACTACACTGTGTCCACAAAGAGAAATATGCCAGTTTAGCAAAGAAGATAATTAAAATTTTATTGAAAACATACACCAGGAAGAATGTCTGCTTAAAAACTGCCTCCCTGCATGTAACTATAGGCTCTACCTTTTGTTTTCACCTCAGGAATGAACAAACCACACAGCTGGGACTTACAAGGAATGCTTCTTAAGAAACAGCAGTTTCAAAGAAGAGTCTGAACTGCAAGATGCAAAAATACTAATGGTGACATGAAGCAGGTTAGAGCTGCAAACAGACTGTCCTTTTGAGTTCAGTAATTTCACTCCTGGCAGCTGCTACTAACTGATTCCCTGTTCTGCCCTGCCCAAGAGCTGTGTAGGTGTATACATACACATGTGTCAAAGGAAAAAAAAAAGGATGGAAAATACTTTGTTCTTATTGGGAAAATATCCATCTCACAAGGTTTAAAATGGAGAGTTTTTTTCCTCACAAAATGGAAACACTTTAAAATGTAGATACATGTAAAATACCCCTCCAAAAAAACTTTAAAGAACAAATTAGCTGGTTCTGTGGCATCTCACCAGGCTGTGGTATTTATGAAAACCACATTCCTTGGATTCTAAAACACTGGCCATCCCGCTGCTCTTTCAAATAATGTTGATTTTGCTGACTAGTCTCTCTGAGAGCCAGCACAGTTGTCTAATTGTAAGTAAATAATCTCGGAACAAATCCGTGTTTGACATACTGTCATACTAGCATTTACTGTTTTGCAAAAGGGATTTACTTCAAGGATATTGAAAAATTCCATTGGTGTTTAAGGGGAGTAGCAACTGTGACCCTCTATAAATTAAAATGCTTGACCCTGCTATATGATATAGAAGATCCAAAGTATTTCACGAGTTCAGATCAGTGAAGGCAGAAAACAAGCCCTGCTTCTGAAGGTGCGGTATTATGTTCACACAAACATCCGGGAGGACCATGAAGGTTTACAAGGGTGAGATATTTAAAGCTCAGGCTCTTAGGCTCACGTGCAGCCCCCCCATAGCTTCTTTGGGAATGTATAAGGTTGATCATAAAGGTCTACCCTTACAGATCATGTTGCTAGGAAAGGACATGCGGGCCACATTCAGAGCTGCTGTCAAGTGCTTAAGAGGGACACTGGTGCCACTGTGATGTCAAAGTTCAAGAGCTTCAGGAGTCCTGCGGACCACCTACAACCTGAGGCTGCCAAATCCTAGCATCCTCTACATTCAAGGCAAGATGAAGCCACGAAATCTTGTCTAAAAGCCTGGAATGGTCAGGCTGAGCATGGCCCACCACTCCTCTTCTGAGACCCTTCCAGGGCAGGCTGGGATAACGCAGGGGCTGGAGCACCAACTGCTCCATTGCTCTTGAATGTAACGCCAGAGCTGTAGGGGTGACACTAACACAAGTGCCTGTAGAGAAGGGTCTTCTTGGCTGAGATGTCACAACTCTCTTTCTCTGGCCCTACAAGCCAGGACCGAGCAACCTGGCATACGAGCAAGCTCTGAAGAGCTCATCATGATTTTGGATGAGGACACCACAGCAGCAACATGGGCACAGCAGAAGGCATGGCCTGTGGTGCCTGGGAGCCCCAACCCTGCAAACCTCTGAGCCTTGCAGAGGAGCTATGAACGTGCAGGACAAGGCAGATGATGAGGGGAACCTGAAGTGCGGGATCACCCTCAAAGAATTATGTACCCACACACATATATTGAATATCGTGGCCAGAAATGGGAAGGATGCTGGACTGAATTTCCATCTTTCATTCAATGATTGAACATAAGAAGCATTTCTCCCTTTGTAGAAATCTTTAAGAGCTGATATTTATGATGTCATCATTGTAGTTGCTGTTTTCAATTGCATCAGCACTGCTTACTGTAGCTCTTGTTTAATATAGCCATGGAAAGAATGCATCCTTTTGTAGCACAGCCACTGTAATATCACAGCCAGTGTATAACCTGCTTGAAAAGGGATGCAGAGCTCATTACAAGTTCCAGTGATTCCAGAGATACCACAGCACAATACTCCATTAAACCAGCGAGCCTTATTGAGGCCCAAACCAAATGCTGAGCATGATGCGGAATTCCCAAAGATGTGTGCTTTGGCTTGTTAGATGTAGGCTGATGTTTGAGGTTTTTTAAGAAGAACGCTTTCTGGGTTCTCCCGATCTGTTACAGTGCTAAATTCAATGTGCCTTGTACCATTAAGTGTTCTGAGACAAAAAGGTGACAGATCAAGAACAATTAGGTTTTCCTATCATCTTTTTACATGGCTGAATACTCTTTCTTTTTATTGTGTGTTTGGTGTACATGGAGTGAAGAGCTTTAGCCTGTGACATATTTTAGTTCTAACCCCTTTAATATTCCAATTATAATGAAGAGACAAAACTGGCTTATTGTAAACAAATTTAATAGAAATATTCATAAGAAACAACAAAAATGTTCTGTGACTAATGAAAGCATTCAAATTAACTATCCAGATGTCTAAAAGGTCCTGCTAATAGCAAGTTTGTATTTGTCTGAAAAGTTAAACTATTGAAGTACAGTCAGTCTGATGGAAGCGTACGAAGTTTTGTTTAAATTCTTGGCTCCTACAGGGAAAAAATGTCTCTTTGGATTTGTGTACATCTGTTTCTATCTGAAACTAAAATCCAAAGAAACAGGAGCTGGAACAGTTTTTGGTGTGGATTCAAGTGGTGCATGAGAAGTCAGGTCAGTTTTCTCACTGGATCAGTACCAATTTCACTATTTCCAGTCAAAGAAATTATGATGCTTGTTCTTAAAATGTTCTTGAATGGGACTGCATAAAAAACTCCAGCATGTCAAGCCAGTTCTTCTGGACTTGTGCGCTGCTCATGGAGAGATCACTCATAAATGCTGCTAACAAATTTGCCCTTTGTGACCTCATGCTGTGAAGTTACCTCAATAATTAAAAGAGTTCCTATATCAAATAACAAAGCCCCTTTTTTGACAGTGGAATGTGTAATGTTTGTAGATTTTCCTCTCCAGTAAGCTGTCAACATTTTCAAAGGAAAACAGGAAGACGTCTAGTGGGGAGGTCACAAGGTAGAGAGTCAGGAGGTCTAGGTTTATTCCTGGCCCTGTCACCATCACATTACATGATGCACAGCTCCTCTCTGCTTCGTTTTCATTATTTTCCACACAACAGCGCTGTTCCACTCTGGGCTGTGCTCTGGGTGCTGAGGACCACTGGGAAAGCTCTGGTAGCAGGAGATGTTCGCAGTCATCCAGAACTCCTGGGCACATCCAGCAGTGTGAATTTTCAGAAAACATGCCTCTGAAAAAGAACTGTACATTTTCTGCCTCTCTGAAAAGTTCAGCTGCTTTGCAGGGAATATTAACCGCTTTCCCATGAATACATGTACTGGCCACGAAGGTGCCATTATAATAGTTGTCATTTAATCCAATGTTTGTCTTAAGCAATAAATTTCCAGCAACAATCCAATAATATTTCCTTGGGATCCCAAATGGCTCCTTTTTTTTCTTTTCTTCTTTTTGAGTCTGAATTAACAGTTACGTAATATAAGGAGGTTTTTTTTGCTTTTGCTTCATAAATGATTTTTTGTTAGGCACAGTGGAAAAAGAACACCATATAACAATTCAAAATGAAGCCATCTGGCTTTGTGTCCATCTAACAGTGTTAACAAATACCCCACATCTAAAAGAAACACGAAGCACTATTTCTGTGCTGTGTTCATTTACTTCACTTCGAAGGAGCATAACACGAACATGCATGTATTAAATGAAGTGCATACTTCTTCCTTTTTCTTTCCCATGGCATTTCATTACTTCCTTGCCTGTGTTTCAGTGATATCTTGCCTCCATTGTGGTGCGCCTTAGAAAATCAGAAAAAAATTCTCAAAGCCATGATCTTGCTGTTCCACTTGGTGTGGGCTCCTACCTTGCAGCCCAGCAGAAGGCAGATTGTCCAGACGTGACTCCAGGTAAACTGTTCCACACAAAAGAAAAACAGAAGGGAACTGCAGTTATCACCAGGATGCAGCCCTTAATTTACTCCAGAGTAACTCATTGACTTGTCCCATACCCTAATGGGTTTACACTTCCAGCCTGTGAGTGCATTGGATGATGCAAGATAAATATGAAAAATGAAAATATTAAAAATGTCTCTCTGCCTGTTGGCATCTTGATGTTGCTTGTGGGAAGAAAAAGAAAAAAGCAGAAGAGATTTCAAGCTTAAATTCATGCTACTAGGAAAGTCTTACAATCAGTCTACACCCAGGCTTCCTTAATGTGTGGTCTCCAAGACATCAGAAGGGAGACTGTGAAATGATTGCAAAAAAAATTAAAAAACACACACACGCACATATTCCCACAGATGCAAACAAGCAAGCAGGCAAAACAGGAGAAAACAAAACTAAATATATAAAACTAACTAACCAAAAATCCTGCATGGAGTCTAGCCTTGGTATTTGACTGTAGTGAAAACTATCTTTGCAAGGTGATCCTTGGATTTCTTCTTTCCTCTCCCAACCCATTAGGTGGTACTTCAGTAAGGAGCAGTGATAACACTAGCAAACACCTTTAGCAAAGACACAAATTTCACCAATAAATGGAGTTTGTGCTCACACAGTAAAAGAACTCCACAGAAAAACATCACAAATAGACACAGAATTTGTATGGACAAGCCTGTCAGTTTGGGAGTGCTTATTTTAATGCTCCTTTCTGTAAAGCCATAGGCCAACACAACGGCTCTGGCCCTTCCATCACAAGGAGGTAGGACAGCTTCGATGAAATAGCTCTACTTGGAAATGAAGGTGGGCATCTCTAGCTGCAACTGTATTTTGGTTAGGAGGGAATTGCATCTCTCTTGGATGCTCCTCCAGAAGCTGGTACCTGTCTGGTATATTATACAATGAGCCATCCCTCCTGGGGGCACAGAAGAGATGGGCAATGGCCAAGGACTTGTGCTGCTGCAGATCCCTTCACCCCTCCTCTCCCACCACTGAAGGAAACTGCAGGTGCCAGATAGAAAAAAAATTCAAAAGAGCTCCAGCAGGGCACCTGTCTTGATCTCTGCACCTCTTCAGGCCCAGGATGTGCACAGCTGAGTAAGCAAATCCATGGGATGGCCAAGCTTTAAGTAAGATAAAAAAATAAATTCGTTAATTAAATGTTGATATATTGAACTCCTAATTTATATACAGCACCCACAAACGATCATTTGAACCTCTCAAAAGATGAGAACAGCTTGGCATATTCATTAGAAATTGCATTATATTTTTCCTGTTTCTTAAAAAAAAAAAAAAGAAGTCCAAGGAGCCTCTTGGCTTCCAAGAGCTCCCTGGGCTCTGTACCAGGGTATGGGCTCTTGTCCTAGGAATCCTGATGTTTGCATGCATACACACATGCTCAGCTAATGCAACTCTGCTGATGCTATCAACAGCTTTTCTTCTTCTCTTTCATGACCATCTGTGGTTTTGACTCATTTATTCCAAAAGTGTGCAGCTAACTCTGCCCAGCTATCTAAAATTAAAGATCTTAGCTCACTTTTCCTTTTTTTCCCCTCTCTTTATTTTTTTTTTAATGTGGTTTTATTACAATCTGTCCTCCTTTCTGCTCTCGTGACTGAAAAGAGCTTATTTCAGTGTCCTAAGACAGGGGAGAAGCGTTCAGAAATCCTGTGTGGTGTCATCTTCATGTAGGGGAACGTGTCTGAGAGAGTATTTAAATCTTCTGTGTCCGTGCTGAAGACTTTCTCTTTTTCCTGGTGACACAAGTGTTTTCTTTGCCATTAGCTCACCATGTGGGAATTGGTGCCTTAACATGCATAACAGTGCAGCAAAAGTTTAGAATATGCTACAAAGCTTAATGACAAAAATATGTGTAGAATCAAATAAATCAAAATCTTGCTTTTGGACTGGTTTCTGTGGCTGGAAGGTTGTTCTTGTATTTCATTTTAAAGCCTTCATTCATTCCTGCAATAGAATGCTATCTGTGTCGGTTTTAATTTGGTCAACTTCACACAGTTTTTCAAATGCAACAGTCTATAAAAAGCAAAAGCTGCACTTACCATTAGACAACAGATTTAAGATACTTCTATACTATTTTGTTTCTTTTTCCAATAGCTTTTTTAAAAGTATGCGATGTGTACAGTTTGACAGAAAGTAATGCCTTTTACTCATCTTAGAGGGCTTAACACCAGGGGCCTCATCAAATGGGTGTCTCTTAATCACACAGCCAAGCAGTTAGGCTCAAAGAGATGATTCTTTTTAGCATAAACTCACAAAACTATGTTTTGTTAAAACCTCTCAATATGATGTAATATGAAAAATACATATAAACATAGGAATTATTCAGGGAGGTTTTGCAATCTTGACAAACTACCCATTAAAAGATGGATCTGTTTCCTGAGAGGGAAAGCTATTCTTAGCATCAGAACAGAGCCACTTTCAAAGTAAAGTAAGTGAAAGGGGGTTGTATTTGTTCACAAGTAGTTCAATTTTGTATAGACCTTGAAAAAATTGCAAACAAAAAAACCAGTCTGTTGAATTTTGCATCAACTCATAGAGAACTGCCGTAAAAACCTTAGGAGTGTTACGAGGGGAGCAGGAGTGGAAATGTCAGGGTAGGCAACCACCCAAGGAAGCAGCAGGGGAATGTTTATGAGCGCAATATCTCCTGACAATACCTGGATTGGCGGCACGTGAAGAACCCAGACGGTCTGTGTGCAGCTTCCCAGTCCACCCAGACTGGGGGACACAGCAGTGGGCCAGGCTGAGCAACTCATGACTCAGTTTCTAGATGGTTTGAAAGAGGCACACAGAAACCCACATCACTGTCACCAATCTTAGAAGAAACCAGGACGTGTGGGGAGGACTTCGTAGGTGGCCCTGTCCTACCTGCCAAGGAGTCCCAGACAGACTACCTGGGTACTCTTATCTGGATGCCTGAATGCACTGATTTGGGTATATACCCCTCCTGGTGCTTGTCAGCATCAGCATATGGACATAAGAACGTGAGTGAAATTTACTCCATTTTACCAATAAAATCACCTTCCCCTCTCTAAAGTGATCTTTGATAGATCACTGGTAGTGTTGCAACATTATTCCTTACAGATGTATGGGAAATTCTGGTTTTCAAAGAACTTTGTGTGTTGCTATGAACCAGCGATTGCTCTGCCTCCTGCTTGCAGCGAGCACGGGCAGGTTCCAGCACAATTTGCCTCTAATAGCATAAAATAGGAGTTACACATCCAAACCCATCAGATGTTTGTTTAACTGTATTGGATTTGCATGGCTTTCCTTTCTGCCAATAAAAAATTAAATTTTAAAAAAATAGTAATCTTCTCAACATGCAATGAAATCCTGACTCTGCTGAAGCCAGTGGCACATATCCCATGGATTTCAGAAAGGCCAAGTTTTCAGCGATGGCTTCTGGTCTTCCAGCCTGTTGAATGTGAAAGCTGAAAGCAAAGGACGTCTGCAAAGATACCTCCATACCAGGCTCTCTAGAGTTAGCACCATCAGAAAGAGCAAAAGCAGTAAGACTACTCTAAAAAGAGCATATTCAAAGATCAGTAGAAGTTCAAGCAGATATTTAATAGCTTCTAAAGAGCTAAACAATACCCACTCCTGTAAGAGATGAAAAGTAAATAGCATCTTTCCCATTAAGGTTAATGGCAGCTGAGTCCATCCCTCAGGAAACAAGCAGCAGTATCTACATCCACATCTGCACATGTCCTTGCAAGGTGCTCATTTCCTTCAAACACAGGTTTTAATAAACTGCCATCCTGTCTTAGAACAGTACCTAAAACACAGGCTGACTTTTTCATCAAAATATTTGCCAATGCAGCAGTGGTCCTTTCATCAAAATTGAAACATTTTAAAATATGTTGATACAAATCAACTCCACCCCCAAAGTCTTTCAGCACAAATGTTTTAAGAAAAGCTCTATTTTGAGAAAATAAATTTCAGCATACATTATGAAACTTCATTTCAGCATTCTGAAATTATGTTTCTATTTGTCTTGTATTAATTTTAAAATAAATTTTATAACTCGTGGCATGTTATACAATGCTGCAGTTAGCAGATGACAATGTAGCATGGTGCAATAAAAACTATCATCACAGCTGAAATATTTTATTTGCTTACTGGGTTTTACTATCTTTTAAAATCATTAATGTGCACTGCTTTCTATCATTGAATGAAACCTCCTTCCTTGATCACAGTGTCTCCGGTTTTTTGCAAAGATCTGGTATGTCACTCCCATCCAAGTATTTCCTGTTTGTTTTGGAACTAAAGAGTCTGATAAATTCTTTCAACACAACAGAAATTGGAGACAGCTACACTGAGAAGATAAAATGCTTTAATGTGTAATAAACAGAAGCCAGACTTAAAGATTATTTAAAGTAATACAATAAAATATAGTTGCTCTAAAGTCATAAACTGATTTCAAAGCAATAAAAGTGGCATAAAGTAATATCAAAATGTAAAAACATAAAATAATAAATACAGCAACCATTTACAAAATTTTTAACCCAGAATTTCAAACTCCAACCCACAATTTAGAGTCTTCTAAGTAGATAATATTTTTAAAATTTTTTTGCACTGTGCAGTGTAGGAAAAATAGGTTCAAATGTCATTTCTCCTTTAATTCAGAATAAAAACAAATTTCCAACAGTAAAATTTCCCGAACACATACATCCCAATTTTTGACCAGGACTGATATTTAGACAAACAAGTTAAAAGAAAATTCCTCTTTCCAAAAAGTGCCACATGTTATAGAACAGCATAAGCCCAAGTGAGCATTTAATCAAAACTGTTTAAATTCAGAGTGGTATTAATAAACCATGAAGGAATTCAGTCATTGTTCCAATATCAATCTGTATATCATCACCATGTACAGTGTAAGATTATATATAGATTTCTTATTAGCCAAAAATGCTGCCCACCAGCATAATCAGGAAGCACAAGTCCAAGTAAAGCTGTGTAATTATATACAAACCATCTCAGCTCACCCTTGCCAGGAAAAATATTAACAAAAGTGTTGTCTGCATGACCAATTAACTCCTGCAGAAGGCTGAGAGCGCCAGACCGTGCACAATATTACCTGCGATATTCAGTAACACAAGGGTCTACAACTGAGTGAACACACCTGAACACATCATTTGTAAGTGTTCTGCCTGACCAGCATGAACTTGCCATAAAACTAGCAACAGAGACTTTAATGTATAATTTAGAATTTACTTTTTTAAAGAATCATTTAGGTTGGAAAAGACCTCTGAGATCATCGAGTCCAGCCGTTAACCCAGCACTGCCACATCCACCAATAAACCATGTCCCCAAGAGCCACATCTACACATCTTTTAAATACATTCAGGGATAGTGATTCCACTAATTCCTCGGGTTTAAAATGTCACAGAACAATCCACTTGTTACAGGTCACCTGGACACATACAGGTTATGAACTTTAAGCTTTCTTGTTCATTCTTTGCAATTATTAGTTGCAGTCTTATTTCACAAAACTCTTAAAATTCAAAGTTTTGGTAAGAGCAATCCATTACAAGAATTGCCACCACCCCGAAAAAAGCTTGCAGTGGTATAAAATGATGCAGCCTACTTAGTTAGCAGAGCAGATCATGTCCCAAGGTTTCATTCTTCACATTTCAACCCCACCATAAAAGGCATCCATTTCAAGATTTCTTGTCTGGTGACCAGATGCCCACATAACTGTGGCAGCGGATGAATTCATCTCCTGCATTATCACCTTCTACAGCAATTGTTCTTCTGGGGCAGGTACCAGAGTCTTCAAAGAAGCTCCAAAGTGCAGCAAATGGAGGGCTTACAGGAGCAGTCTGCTTCTAACTGGATGAAAGAAGCTGGAAAATATCCATGCCATGTAATACAGGACCATGTATTGTACCTCCTATCAGCGTGGAGGATTTTCATATTTCATGGATTCAAAGTTGAATTAGGACTGGAATACATTCTGAGAAGACATAATGAGGGTTATAGACTCCATATTTTCCCAAATAACTTCTGTAAAATTCACGTTTGTGATTTAGCTTAGCCCCAGTAATTCATCACAGGCACTAGAGGAGGGTGATGAAGACCACAGAGCTGGAGCACCTCTCCTATGAAGACAGGCTGAGTTGGGGTTGTTCAGCCTGGAGAAGAGAAGGCTTGGGAAGACCTTATAGCAGCCTCCCAGTGCCTAAACGGGGCTACAGGAGAGATGGAGAGGGACTTTTCACATGCACATGTAGTGATAGGACAGACGGGAATGGTTTTAAACTGACAGAGGGTAGGTTTATATTAGATATCAGGAATAAATTCTTTGCTGTGAGGTGGTGAGGCACAGGAACAGCTTGACCAGAGAAGTTGTGGATGTCCCATCCCTGGAAGTGTTTAAGGCCAGGTTGGATGGGGCTTTGAGCAACCTGGTCTAGTGGAAGGTGTCCCTGCACATGGCACTGGATGATCTTTAATGTCCCTTCCAACACAGACCATTCTGTGATTCTATGATTCTATGTTAAACACTTCTTCTGAGATTGGAGGCTGCACTTTCACATCCCTTTTCTTCACCCCAGGGCGGCAAAAAAGGTCATGAAGAGTTACCAGAAAACACTCTTAGTCACAAGGAGCTGATTCCCTGCAGGAGGGGGAAGTGAGAGGTGGCTGCAGTTGCGGCCAAGGCTCCGCTAGCTGAGTCTGTTTGCTGGCAGCAGCTCGGTCCCTCTCAGGCAAGGTAATGCTTGTTCCTGCAGCCAGCAAACACAGCCAGTTCTCACCCTCATCCCGCGGGGCACCGAGCTGCTGCTGAATCAGGGTTACACAAAGACGAATGAGCCCAACGGGAAAGGGCAGGGAAATGGAGACAGCTCGCACTCATAAAATGAGAAACACAGAGTTAGAAGAATTACAGAGACTATAAAAATCCTCTGCACTTTGGAAGGTCCTTCTACCAGCAAAGCCTGGGAAGTCCTTTCCCCACAGTAATTCCTCTTCTGTGTCATCCAAACCTCAAATTCCTCTCTGGAAATGAATGTGGATGGGACTATATTTCCCTGTGGTTATTGCTGAATGACTCAAAACTTTTCCCTCCCTTTTCCTGTGAGACTGAGGGGCCACATCAACCACCAGCAAAATTTTGCACTCCTCATTTTAGTTCTGTGAAAGAAGTAGCATCTGGGCCAACAGAACAGGAAAATGGCTTACAAGTTCCAGCTTTTTTCAATTGCAAACACAAATATTACCAATGTGTAAAAGAAAAGACAATAACATGAAGTTAGGCTGTTTGGCTGGGTTGATGGAGGCTTTCAGGGCTGGACAGAAAGTGGCTCCATGGCAGATGTCCTGCCTTTAGTACAACATACACTACTGCTCCTTTGAGCTGGGCCAAGGCAAACTGCCTCCAAGCATCCTTGTCTGCCACAAACACCCCACACCTAATGTACATTAACCTGGGCATATCTCCAGCAGGTTCTTCTTAGGATTTGTCTGGGAAGGTCGAGGAGGAGGAGACCACTGCCAGGAGCAGCCTGTACTCTCCAAGCTGGACCCACTGCTGAATGTAGCAGCGCCAGCAGCTGCAAGGCTGAGCAATGGCTTCTTTGCCTCGATCTTCACCAACAATTTATCTCAGACCTTTATGCCTAGAAGTAATGGTCAGGGAGAGGGAAACTAGGAAAAAAAAAAAAAGGAGATGTAATTGAGTCAGAGGTTCCTTGGGAAACTTTGATCTATGTCGATGGAACTAGAGAGGGTTTGTCCAAGGGTTTCAAAAGGTTCAAAGGATAGTCGTTAATGATTCCTGCCACCTTGTCTGGTGACTAGTTACAAGCAAGATCTGTCCTATCTTATACCTTTATTCCTGACCTGAAGGAGGGGATGAGGTGCACTTCCATTAAGTCTGCAGATGAAACAAAACTGGGGAGTGTATTCACTGCTTGGAAGCACTCCTGGGATCTAGGCAGGCTGGAGGGTTGGGCCAACAGAAATGTTTTGAAATTGAAAACCAAGTACCAAATTGAAGACCAATTTTCTGCTCCTGGGATGGAGCAACTTACTGGAATGGGACAGGCTGGGGACTGGGAGCAAGGGGAGCAGCTCCACAGGAAGGGCTGTGGGGGCTGTGGAGGACAGCGAGCTGATCATAAACAAGAGGTGCACCCCAGCAGGTGACAGCAGCTTCCTGCTGGGAGGTTGGGGAAAAGATGGAGCTGGGCTCTACCCAGTGCTCCACGTTGGGTGGATGAGAGACAAAGAGCATAAGTAGAAACAACGGAGGTCCAGACAAGATATAGGAAGAAACTTTTTCAGCCTGAGTGATCAGTCTGAGTCACATCCAGGCAAGGGTGCAGGTTGCCCAGAGAGTCTGTGCAGTTTCTGCCTTTGGAGCTTTCAAGACCCAAATGGGAAAAGCACTGAGCAAGCTGGTCTGGTCTCACAGCTGACCCTACTTGGAACAGGAGGCCGGACCAGAGACCTCCTATGGTTCCCTCCAACATAAATGACTCTGTGTTATAATTTTGCTATCCTACTTGGTTTTGTTCTCTGATACTTCTGCATCTATTTGGATATTCATTTCTTTGCAAGTGTCTTGACTATTCAAGGGTCATTTAATATATTAAAAAATGGAACTTTATTACACAGGCAAGTATCTCAAGGGGAAAAAAACCCGAACATTATGGGCAGCCCAGCTGCCTGTTACCAATTTTGAAGTATATTTTCTGAAATCTAATACAAAGCAAAACCAGTAACACTCCCAAAATACATGGTAACAGAAGAAGCAAACCCTTCCATACTTAAAGCCATAAACATTCCCAAGGAACAATGGTCCGGTGGTGCCTCTGGTGCCTTGTTCTATTTCCCTTCCCCATGAAAATGTTTTTTGCTTGTATAGCATGTGGCTGAACATGGTGTCTACTGCTGCTCCATGTTTCACAGTTTTCCCTGCCCTTGCAGTTATCCACTGCCCAAGAAGCCCTAGAGATCTCCAGGTCATATAGGAAAAGTCTGAACAAAGAGGTGTATGTATACACTTGTTCTGCAGTTCATGCTGATTTTGACAGATTTTGACAAAAAATTCTTCTGTCAAAAGGCATGCCTGGTCTCTTTCCATGAAGAAAACAGCATTACAAATGACAGCATGAAAACTCTGCACTTCGAAGGGTTACTTTATAAATGTGTGACAGAACTCTTTCCTCTCCATCCCAACCGTCCCTGCAGGAACAACAAAGGAGGTGAATAATGCGGAGCTTTGCTCCTGATCTCTGTGCTGTTTCCTTTCTGGGAGGCAGAGCTGGAGACCTCCCTGAGCTCTGTCAGCCACAGCAGATGTGCTTCTGCTAGAGCAGGAGGGAGTTTTCAATCTCAATACTCTGCTCTAGCACCTGCACTGAAACGGTCTAATAACAGCACTTATTTGCTGAACTTTAAACTGAAATGTTTGGAATACCCTTTACACAAGACTCTGGAAGCCAGCTGCATGCTAAGCAGTCATCTTTCAAGCAGAGAAAAGAGTTCTATACTCTGCCTGGGGACATCTGAGTGTCTGATGCTGAGCCTGGAAGCTGAAGGCTGTAACTCATTGCTCAGCTGGTCTTATAGGTAATTTTATGTGGGTCGGAGAGAGAGGTATAGGTGCATGTGTTTCATTCCTCACAAATACCTCAAGTAGAGAAAATTGCCTTTTCTGTTGTGGGAGAAGGCTTTGTAGAGCTTTCAAAAGACCTGACAGCCTGGAGTGACAGAAGAAAGATCAAAATCAGCTTGTTCCCCTGTGTCCTCTCCACAGATATCTCCAAACACATTTTGAGTTATGTCTTCCCTTTACAGGATTGCATGATGGATGGAAGATTAAAATCACTGGCCACCATGGTCATTCTTTCTTCATTTCTGAACTGGTTTTGGCCTTTCCTTAAAGTTACCCAATACTTTCCATTATAAGGACCTTATAGCCTTGCCAAAATTCAGTCATTCTAGCTGTAATTTCTCCTGCTGGCTGGATGCCTCAGGCTGATTTTGTTTGGACTTCTTTTGATAATTTTTTTGGAAAATTTACAGTCATTTCCAAGAAAGAACCTAGGGGAAAATGTATATATTGTTGTCTATGTCAAAAGCCTGTAGACGTTTTCCTTTAAAAACTCTCATTTCCCAGGCTTTGCATCACAGTCCTGAAATCTGGTGGGTAGGTGATCTTTGTGCCTGGAATAACATTTTCTCTTTCCCAGTGGAAGTCTGCACAGCTTAGAAGCAAGATGTCAACTCCAGATTTGTACAGTGAAGAAAACTTTAAGTCTTTTAAGAGTTCCTCCTCACTTATTGTAAAGGTCAGAGAAGAGGCAGGGGAAAAGAAATTTCTGATTTCCAAAGCTGAAGCTAGAGAACAAGACTCTGACTCTGCCAGGCAGTGCCTATGTGATGAGAGCAACTGGGTCTGGTTGGGGTGGAGATTTTCTTCAAGTAGCCTGCATGGTGCTGTGGTTTAGATTTGTGACCAAAACAGTGCATGTAACACATCCATGTTTTTGATGTTGCTGAGCATGCTTGCACAGCACCAAGGCCTTCTCTGTTTCTAGCTCTGCTGCCCCATGAGTAGGCTGGGAGTAGGCAAGAGACTGGGAGGGGACAGCTGACCCAAACTGCCCGGAGATATTTCACACCATGTACATCATGCTCATCAATAAAACAGGGACTTTTTGTGCTTAGCTGCTGCTTGAAGACTGGCTGGGCATCGGTCTGCTGGTGGGAGGTGATGAGTGATTGCCTTTGCATCAGTTGGGATTTCTTTTTCCCCATTCACTTCTTAAACTGCCTTCATCTTGACCCATGTTTTTGTCACTTTTGGCTTTCCAACTCTCTCCCCCGTCTCTCTGGGGGAAAGTGAATGAGCAACTGGGTGGGGGCTGAGCTGCCACCAGCTGGCCTCGACCCATCCCAGCACCTCACCAACATCCAGCTCATCCTGGTCTGTCACTACCCATGTTTTTCTCAACAATCCTGACAGGAACCGTTTGGCTTCATTTGCAGAAGGGCTGAGCACTGCCCCTGACACGGAAGTCAATAAGATGTAGCCTTCAAGCTTGTAAACACCGTGCATGACTGTAGCTGGATTGCTGGTCTTCTGCAGCACACCTCATGTCCTCATGTCCCAGTCATCCACACGTGGGGTTTCACTCAGAGCCTGCCAGGGTTGCTCTTTGCAGGTTTCACATGCATGGAAAGATGGGAGAGAAAGATCAGAGGTAGCATTGTGTAGCCAGGCTTGGAAAGTGGAAAGTGGAAGGTGCACTCAGGTGTATAGCATAAACACTGACTATAACACTGGGTACCTCAAGAAATCATTGCACTTCGAGTGATTCGCTTCTTAGGAGAGAATAGCTTTAATCTTACCGTGGCTCAGTCCTACAAAATTGAGGTATTAATACTTCTTATTGCTTGCAAAGTTTAATTAAGATTTGTGAAATGCTACCCTGATGACAGGCATAGAGGAAATCAATAATTTTATCTTCAGAGAAGAGCATAAATATTGCAGTGAATGGGATCTGTAAGAGCAATGAAAAAAAGATAAGATATTGAATGGGTGCTCCCTAAATGAGTTCAATCCCTTCTCTATGCCAAATAAATGGAATTACTGGAGAAAAAAAATTAATACACCATTATAAACTAGCATCCATATTGATACCTTTTGTCAGTAGGAATGTATGTCTTGTCAATAATTCCAAACATAGGCAGGTAAATTGAGGTCCCATGGGAAATCTTTCTCCTGGCATTTCCTATCTTGTGAGTGCCCAATTTCACCACCTAAGTAATGTTTTCTGACCACAACTATTTGTGCGTGTCGGACAAAATGAAAAAGCCATAGTATCTCTTCATAGCCTTCGTTAAAGTTTCCAGTGAATATCTCATGCTCTGTAATCTACCTGAAAGAAGACAGAAGCAGAACATCAGTTGCATCAGAAGCAACTGTTGATAATATGGTCTCAGAAGCAATACACAAGGAACTATTTATCACTACCTATCCCTTGGGACATTTGTTCCTTTTGAAGTCCATCTACTGTAAAAAAAAAAAGAAATCAATGTAAACCCGGTAAATGCTACTAAAAATACTAATCAGAGTGGCCATCTTTTATTGTCAGTATGTCCCAACAAGCAAAACTTCAAAGGTTCAACATTCTCCATAAATATTAATTTACATAATTACAGATGCTTTCTACATAGTGAGCAAAATACTTTACAATTGCAGTCATGATGTTCCCTGATTTTCAAAGGGTTTTTTTCTGTACTTTTTGGGCCAAAGTCAGAGCTGAAGAGTTGTAACTTAGTATTCCCCTGGACCTACTTACACCCACTTGTTGAAGCGTCAGGGAGCCCTAATGGGTGGAACTGACAGGCTGAGGAGCCAAAATACATTGCAATAATGTTAACTTAATATAGGGAGGATTCAGTGTATTTTTCTTTGCTTTTCTTGCTGTGCTCCTCTCCTGTGACCAAGCAATATACAAGCCACACTCAGTCTCTGACTCTGAGGTGTGCGCTGCCAGGCAAGAGGTCAGGAAGACCACAAATGATGTTCCAGTACCTGAAGAGATCCTAGGAGAAAGATGGAGAAGGACTTTTTACAGGAGCACATAGTGACAGGACAAGGAGGAATGGGTTCAAACTGAAAGACAATAGGTTTAGATTAGATATTAGGAAATAATTCTTTACTGTGAGGGTGGTGAGGCACTGGAACAGCTTGACCAGAGAAGTCATGGATGTCCCATCCGTGGAAGTGTTTAAGGCCATGTTGGATAGAGCTCCAAGCAACCTGGTCTAGCAGAAGATGTCCTTGTCCACAGCAGAGGGTGGAATTAGATGATCTTGGAAGTTCCTTCCAACCCAGGCCATTCTATGATTCTATGATTCTATGATTCTATGATTCTATGATTCTATGATTCTATGATTCTATCATACATTTGGACTTACTGTGTGAGTCTCTACTGACATAACCAGCAAATCTGGGGAGTGGACACAGCTGAGCCACACTGTGTTGGTGTCTGTAAGTAGTTTACAGCAGCTTCCACTCCCTGTAGTGCCAGGTGCCCTTACGGAGGCAGCTCTGTGCACCTCTCTACCTCTGGGAGAAGGTGCACAGCCTGACGGGAGCGTGCAGAACACACCCAGCTGAACCCCAGATGTGCGGCATGTCATGACAGCAGACTGATGCTTCTCTGGGCTGACACAGCCCAATTCTGGGTTCCTGCTGGCTTGCTCCCACTGAAGATAGCCATAAGCTGGAAGTCATTGGCATTTGGACAGTCTCAAAACATGGAGAGATCTTTGCTGCTTTCTATCAACATAAATCAAACTCAGTATCATTTTGATATACTCCAGCTGAAGAGCTGACCTGGTTAGACCTCAGGCAATAAGAATCTATTCCTGAGGCAATCAGAATTATTTTTCCGTGTATTGAAAGAAACACATACTATGAGCAAACAAAATGTCGTAAGTAATGCATAAAAATCTGCTTCTGCAAAGATCCTAATAAAATTGGCACTAACTACTTGGTCTTGGTTTTACTGTCTTCAACACTTAAGCACTCTAGCAGTAATGGAATTACTTTTCATTATGGAAATTTTGGAGCGCAAATGTCAAATATTTCATTGGTTTGGATATTCAGCAGATACAACAGCTACAATTGTTTCAGGCAATTTTGACAAAAAACTGTGCAAGGAAATTGGTCTGTAAATTGCCAGAATAAAATTTCACAAACTTTCTGAACTGCAATTAATCTCTCTTCATTCAAAATATGAAAAAACACCTAAATGATGTGTTTTATCAAATATCAAAAATATAAAACAGTGGTCCCTCAATCTCATCCGCAGATAATCGTTGTAGCTGTATGTTTACATGCATTCCAGCATTCTGCTTTTATTTAAATTTAGTGCAATGTGACTGTCCAGAGTATTCTAGAGCTGTCTTCCTTTTTTCCTTCCAAAAAAGCCAGTTTCTAAAAAAGTCACAGCAATTGAAAGACAAGAGAACTGGCACATAAGCCTTTGCATGATCAACATCCAAACCATGGCTAGAACAAGTCTGTATCTCTCAGTAATTCTGGTATACTGAAAAGACAGCCAGGTGTTTTGCTGCTTTCAGAATCTCCCTCAGTCTCACAGATAATCAAAAAACAGGAGAAGAAAAACAAAAACCAACCTCACTTGCCAGGGACAAGTCTAGATAACTAAATACTTTCAAATTACGATGCTAATTACCCAGACTAAGAAAAGGCTCATCTGCAGATTTAACAAAATTATTAGCAAATAACTTCACCATTTGTTCAGGATCATTTACAAACTCATTACCCAGATCCAAGGATAATGTCTTCACTCTGGGCACAGCTCCAAAATGGTCATTAACAACAATATGAAATTGTTGCGCAGAAAAAGATTTATCATTAAAATATGTTATAGTACTCAACTCTTACTTTTCAAATGCACATTTTGTATTGAACCCAAATGGTACTTACTTCAGACAAATGATCTTCCACATATGGTTCCTGTGTCACATGCAGTTCTCCTCAATGATGCATGCAACTCTTTTTCAGACATTTTTTAATTTAATTTCTGCCCGTTGTATTGCATGTAGGTTCAGGCTATGAGAAGGCTGCTGATCAAAAGAGAACGCCACACACGCCTCCATATGCAAGGACCAAGGTTTCCAGCATCTCCAAGACTTGCCAAAGAGCACAAATTTTGTAGGTTAGGCTCTCGGAATGAGCCAGGTGAGGGTAATAGTCCATTATGAAGTGGAATCAAAGCGAACAGGAACTGAGCACATTACCTTGGGTTTAAATCACTTTAGCACAGCCTGCACAATTTATTCCAAAGTGCATACAGGGAGACTAAACACTGACATCTTTCTCTTTTGGATTACTGCTGAATCCGAATACATTTTGCAGAGTAAAAGTGAGTGAGACTCATCATAAACAAACTTCCTTGATATTCAAGAGGAGACTGTAGCAAGGAGAAAAATAAACAACGCACACGTGGTTGGTAAGTGCTTAAAGTCACACTGTGCCACAGCAACTGCAAAGCACTCACTTGGGTACCTTATTTCAGCATTGGATGAATAATTGTAACAGTTCCATATAAACAAGCCATATTAAGGCAATATGTAAACATTTCTAAAGAAGGATGATTTGTTTAGATCCTTTAGTCCTTCTCTGAGTCTGAATCTGGCTGCAACATGGGATCAGTTTGTGACAGGCAGCCTGTTGTGGTAGTAAGCTGCTGTTATATTATTATCGTTGGATGAAAAAACAGGCCTCATAATTTATGTCCTGAACTAGGATAACAAAGAAGCCCCTAAAATGAAGCATTTCTGTGAAATTAGTTTCCCTAGAACGCGGTCTAAAATTTCCTAAAAATAAAAGAATATGAAAATATACTTGAAACTTTTTCTGAGAAGATCAGTGGTTTTCTCCAGAAAGGCAATGTAACTGTGTTTGGCAAATTTATCCATAGCTTTATATGAAACATGAAAATATAAGAGAGTGTATAAAAAGTTGAATTTTGTGAAGGCCTGTGACTAGGCAACACAGTATTATGTTTCCCAGCATAATACAACCCTGTATTATACAGTGTACTGCACCCTAAATATGCATGTATTCAGCTGAACATATACAATAACGTATATACTCCATAATACCAATTATCCACTGATATTTGTTTGGTGTGCTTGATCAATTACCCCATCTCCATGAACCACCAACAATCTGTCTTCCCCTTCGTTAATCCCAGGATTGCTAAGGGTGGTGATGGTGTCTAACACCTACACCTTCCTCTGGTGGACAGACACAGATCGGTGGGAAAGAAAAAGGAATGCTCACTTTAGAAACTAAAACATAAAAGACTTGGGTTAGAGAAAGGATTTTATTTAATATTAAACAGTTCATGAGTTTCCTGGATTTCTTTACTAACACTAGATTTTCACAGCAGTATTAGCAGAAGCTCATCAGCCATTTAAAGTATTTTTACATGTACTTCCTTATACATTCCTAACATATGTATAAGAAATCCAGTGTGGAATACAACTTACATGATTAAAGCCAATATAGAAGCTTACTCTAGCAATATGAAGTATCCCACTGTGTTCACGAACTAATAAATATTTTCAAGTCACAAGAATGAACGTAGATCCCAGGCCTACTGAATCAATCATAAGCTCTACATGAATTCAAAATACTAATCGTTTTTCTTTCAGTTAGTAAGGAACATATTTTCCTCAGATGCAGCAATTCACTCATCAGTCTCTGCAATTTTGGTTGCTACCTTTCAGTTCACTAAGGTTACTGTATGAAAAATTAGAGAAGTGTTATCATTTACTGCTTTTGAGGAATTTTTAAAATTCCTGCACAGTCCTGCTCCTTGAATATCCTCGATGACACAGGTTTAAAGTGATATTCTTCTTTCTTCATCTTTTTTTAAAGCATTCCTTCTGCATTGTGTTTTCAAACAGAAGTACCCTTCTATGGAGAAACGGGGCTTCATTATTGCTTTCATCTAGTCCATGAGAAGTGATGGAAAGATTTCTTTTTGGAAACATACTCATGGACTTTGAATCAGAGTCTCAATGGGTTTTAGTTTTGAAAACTGAACTTTATTGATTCTTTAAAATAAAATTTGTAAATTAACTTAGGAGAGTCACACCACCAAGTAAGCATGAGTCTGTCTCATAAATGCTGTGGTCCTAATCCAACACAACACTACAGGGCTCCTGTAATTACCTGATGACTGTATTCAGATTTAAGTGTTTTACTCATAATATTCCAGTCAACTGCTAGAGCGTAAACTAAAAGCTGAGTCAAGTCTCTTTGATATCTGAGCCCTGCTTTAAAGTGGCAAATGGCTACTGCAGCTGGTATTCCAATATTTTCATCAGTCCCAAACTAAATGTACTGCCTCCAAGTCAGTGAGACATGCTCAAGCTGATGTCAGCTCAAGTAATCAGACCAACCAAAGGAATTCAGATTTCTGAATCTGTTCTTTCATTTTTGCTCTAGAATGACTGCTGATATGAGATCATACTTGACAGGTTTCTAATGCTTTTTGACCCGGTGTTAAATTAATGCTGGGACCCTGAGCCATGACCTTTCTGGTACACTATGGTCCTTAATGGAGCTGTAGACCCTCTGAAAAGACCGTGTAGTGTCATCATTTCTTTGGGCATGCCTACATTCAACAGGCTGTGATACCTGCAACGGCAAAATCGTGTGCATCTCCTCACGGCATCAGGCAGGACTCTCTGGTGCCTCCACTGCTTTGCTCATCCCCAGAACGAACCGGTGCACATTGCACCTGCCCTGCCTCACCAGCACTCAGGTTAACACTCAAAGCTGGATCGTAAACATTTATCACCGTCTTCAATCGCCTAAAAATTGGTTCCCTTGCAGAAAAACAAACCATGCCTTTCATGAAAACAGGAGCCTGGAAACGATCCCTTATCCCTGGCAACATCCAGAACTAGAAAAATAAAAGATGACTGGCCTATATATCCGTAATCCCACAAATATTTACACACGCTCTCCAGTGCCTGTAGTGCACGCAGTCCCATTGAATCCAACAGGACTACTCGTGGCCCTCCGTTCAGCACCAGGGTGAATTTCGCGCATCCTGCAGCCTCCTCCCAGCAGACAGCTACGCACCCCCGCTCCAGGATCCCTCGGTCGGCGTGTCGCGTGTGAGGCACGCTGGTGTGGGGAGCCGGGAGAGGTCACACTCACGAGGAAACCCCTGAGTGCCCGCACGGGCGTGGGGAGCGCAGAGACAGGAGCGCTCTCCTGCCGGGAACACCACGTCCCATCTGAGCTCCCCAGTCACCGACGGGTGCCCTCCAAGTCCCGTCCCGGGCTGCTCGCCACGGACAGCCCCTGCTGCCCGCGGCCCCGCAACCCGGGAGCCCCGCGGGACGCGGTGGGACGGGGCGCGACACCCGCGGGCTGCGACACCCGCAG
>VZTG01009363.1:463710-490239 GCA_013397845.1 Melanocharis versteri | reverse complement strand
AGGGCGGCCGCGGGGAGCGTGCCCGCGGGGCGAGCCGTCCCCAGCCGGGCGCTGGCAGGACGCGCCGCGGGCAGGTGGCGGGCAGCCGGTGCCGGGACGGGCAGAGCGGGGCTCTCGCCGCGACCCCGGGGCTCGGCGTGTGGCCGTCAGTGCCGGTCCGGCAGCGGGCTGTCCCTGTGGGAGCGAGCGGGTGCGTGTGTCCCGGCACGTGTGATCTCCCCGGCACGGTTTCTCTCGGCACCCAGCTTTCATCTTCCCCCTCGCCGGTGCCCCGAGGAGAAGACTTGCGTTTCTCCCTGGTTGATTTGTTTGTTTTTTGCCAGCGTTTTGCGATGTTCTTGGTGTTGCTTCTAAACATCTGGCAGTGATTAGGTGCCAGTAGAGGCTCAACTGGCTTGTGAAATATATTTCGCGTATTTCTCCTCTACATCCACCGACTGGAAAATTTTTGGTCTTTACTTTGCATCTGTTCAAACTGAAACTTTGTTTCTTTTCTTTTTTCTCTGTTTTCCTCCCTTCCTTCTCTTTTTGTTTTAAATGGGTGAAACATTTGACCCCATGCTACATAGCTGTGACTGAGAGGTATTACGTACTTTAAAATGAAATAAAGAAGCAGATTGCCAAATTGCTACACTGTAACCTAGTAAAGATGTATGGGGGTGCAAGAAAGCCTTCTGTTTATGAAAATTGATAGCCTTACAGCAAAAGGCAGAGGCTTTGCACACTGGGGGATACTTACAATGAAAACATCAAAGGACATTATGGAAAGTTTAGGAGTTAGTTGGGACTTCGTGAGAGTTGAATCCAGTTTTTCTTCAGAGGCAAAATAAACTTAAGGAAAAGACATGCATATATGAAAATTGCTTTTGGGCACCACTGTGCCTGTTCTTGGACTGCAGAGTTTTATTCCAGATGCCAGGAGGCCAGTAAACATCATGATAGTTACACTGAGTTTCCAGAGTCTAGGACACCAAATGATGTGATTATTTATTCACTTGCCAGGGTAGCTGCCTGAAGGGAGGAAAAACTTTTGGGGGGCATTTATTTTGCAAGCCCACACACACACTATTTAAGTTACTTCTGACACTGTGGCATGGTGTCTCTCCAGGGCCAGGCAACATATTAAAAATAATGTATTTACAATGTTCTTTATTTATAGGCTGCTTATGCCAAAATTTTTGTCATCAGCTTGTCATTATCAGCATAAGTGTAAGGGCAGGAACAAACGAAATCAATGGGGATCTGGTAGTACAAACCTGTGCCCGTTACCACTAAAAGCCTTACACTCCATTCTTTGGGGTTTTGGGGAGAGGTGGGATGCAAAGGACCGAGGATGGGAATTACACATAATGTGACTTGTGTCTCCTTCCATTCTGCCTCCAGTGCTCTTTGCAAAGCAGAGCAGTGGCATTCAAAGAGAAGATGTAATTCCTGCTCCTGGGAGCACTTGCTGGTGCCCCACACTCCATCAAGAGGGAGTGCTAGTCCTTACCATTTGGTTTCCCTAAGAGTGATCACAGCCATCTTATTTCTTTCCCCCAGAGAGTTGCAGAAATCAGTAATAAAACATGCAAAGAAGAACACTTGAATGACTGTGCTAATAGCAGAAGAAAAGCTTCAAACAAATCATCACATCAAGTGCCTTTGCCAGTGTTAGAGAAGTCAGAGAGCCAAACCAAATTTTGACTCGGTGATTTCCTTTTCTGGGTACGGACTTGGCTTTTCATATTTTCTCTTTAAACTTGATGGTAGTGATAATTGTAGGGCTGTAGAACTTGGTATAGTTACACATTTTTCTCAATAAAAACAAAAAGATCTGTTGATTGCAGCTGTCTCTGTATCTACCCTCTCTAGAGAATTAAGGAATATCTAAATAATTACATCACTAAATATCTGTAAGGAATAAATTATATTTCCCATTGCTGGTATTTGTAATGTGTTATGTTTTAAATCAGTAAAACAAATTGAAGTTTATGTTCAGTATGCTGGCAGTTTTATTTCCAGCAAACAACACTGAGCTCACAAACTTTGTCATATTTTTCAGTAATAATTCATGTGATTTATATAGGGATTTGACTGCTTTAGGGTCAGATTTATCTTTATCAAATGATACTTCTAAGTTGTAGTTATTTATTGGGGTATGAAGGAGCACTCGTTGCCTGGGAAACAAATGAAAACAGCTTCCTCATAGTCAAACACCACCACATGTTCAGAAACATTGGCCCTAATTTAAGACAGGGGCAAGCATCGTTAAAACTGAGAACTTCTTCCCATATATCTGCAATATATTTTGTAATTGCTACTTTAATCTCTATCTGTAATCACTACTGTCATGGCAGTGCTGGTGATAAGTATTTTCCTCTGAAATATGGATACTGTTTGGATAACCACTTCATACTAATGCCCAAAATCAGGCAATGACAAAGTCAAGGTGGTCATTTTGGGACTGTTGCTCCAGAATGACAGAGAAGCTCTTAATTATGATGCTCGAAGTAGCTTAGCCGCTTCTTTTCATTCCTCCTCCACTACCTCCTCCTCCTCCCTCTCTGCCATCACAAGCACCTTGCTGTGTACCACGTGTATAGCAATGGTGCTGGAGGACAAATCACCTGGGATCCTGTGCTTGAGTACTGGGATGTGCTTGAGGGCTGGAATGCGACCAGATATCCTGTCTCGTGCCGTTCCTCTCATTTGATAAAGAAAGACGCACAGGGAGAAACAGGTTTGTCCTTGGTTGTGTTCCACAGGAAGCAGTGAAGCCCACAGTGCCTCAGGAGCAGCCTGGCCCGAACTCCAGCCTTTCTGAGCATCGACCCCTGCACCTCAAAGGCGGCTCAGTGTGCTCCGTGCACAGGTCGTGGTAGATAAGAGTACACCGAGCTCTCACAGGATGTGCCAGTTCAGTTTACCCCACGTTTGCCTTACACAGCGAACACTTTATCAGACAATTAATTAACACATCAGCCTATATTGCTAAAATTGTCCCTTCTGTGGGACTTAGAGCCTGGATGTAATTTGCAAATAACGCCTACATTAGCAAAAGCTGACTGTGCATGCAAGTTCAGTTGTTCTTTCTTGACTACCTTGAAAAGTCTCAAATAACCTATTTATATGATGTTTACCTTCTTGACAGGTTTTGTCTTTCTCTCTTGTTTTGATGCCACTACTAATTTTAAAGAATAAAGGAATAAAAGTTATAATTTTATTACACTGGAGAAAAGTCTCTCCCTCTCTCTCTCTTTATCTCTGTCCTTTGTGTGCACAAAATCAAATGAACAGTCATCTGCAAACAGGTCTTTCCTGGATAGAAACTTCAAACCAAGAATTTAAAAAAAAAATCCAGTCCAGAGCATTTTGCAGAAGCCAGAAAGCATCTGAAAACCAAGGATTAGGTGTGGAGTGATCCAGTAACCTTTCCTTAGTCCAGTTATAACAGAGCTTATATGAATATAGTGACATAAATATGAAACATATGCAGGAGGTCTGAGTGGTGTGTGTTGGACATGTCACAGGACCCTGCAGCAGAAGTTCAAAGGCACAAGCAGTTATAATAAATGTGTGATAAAACGCAGAACAAATCCTGAGCAACGCTACTATACAGTCAGTGTGTGTCCTGAATTGATTGGCAGCACAGAGGATTTTTTAAACATATGGATGAGAAAGATGCAAGTGTGTGTCAAAGGATGTTCTTATTAACAATACAGAGGAAAACAGAGCTATGAAATTACAAGAAAAATCTGTTATTGCACAGATAGAAATATTACTATACAACTGCAAAGGATATTGAGCAGAATTAGCATATAAGCTATTTATAACAGGAGCGTTTTCAGTAAGAACTTGTAATTGTTCTTCATGGCTTCAATTCTACTTTTCCCAGCCACATAAGACTAAGAATAGCACGGGCAAGCCTATCCCTGTGAAGAAGGGAGTTTAAAATCTCCTGTGGCTCTTTCTTCTCCTACTTTGGGTAAGGTAGATTCATCTTAGACTGATTTTATGACAGCTGAGGACTGAACAGAGCCCTTTTTTTGTCACAACCACTGAACAGTTTACTTAGGTCCACACTGAAAGACTGTTGTGCCCAGAGGTTCAGACACTTCTGCCTGCTAGGATAAGGAGGGAAAGGTAATCTTGCAGAGAGATAGACCTGATCAGGCCTTGCAGAGATTAAACAGAGTAAAATAAAGAGAGCTGGGAGAAATGTCAAGGATGAAAGCAGCTCAGAACTGCAAAGGATGCATAACCAGTTATCTGCAGCTTCACAAAACCTTCCTTATCCTGAGGGTCTGTATGTCAGAACAGAGAATCTCTCCTTCCAGCCCTCCCCCTTGGAAAGCAAAATAAAGACGCTTTTTACAAGGCATGGAAAGTGAACCTGATCCTCCTCATAATGTGAGTGTGGTCTGTGCGAGTGAGGGAGCAACCTAAGATGAATTGTCTTTGGAGTTTGCCTGCTTCCACCTAAGACTGCAATCCCTTTTGGTGCATAAATTTGAGGTGCAGACTGGGACATCACTGGGGAACAAAGTGAATGAGTTATGGGAGGTAATAGAGACATGTGTTGTTAGGAATGCATATGCCATTTTAATACTGCTGTTAATTGCCTCCTCTGACATACAGACAGGGAGGCACGATTTTTCAGTGCACTAATGAGAACAGATCTGTTTGCTCTTAAATCATTATTCTGAAATACGATATGATTTAAACTTTTAACTTCTAAGGTTGATCCTCCACACCATGCAGCTGCTCCTGACCCCAGTACAGTAATAATGCTGTGTGGCACTTACGGGCTAGCAAGTTTCGTTCAAAACTCACTCTTTACTGTCTTCATTTTGTGCCTAAAAAGCAAAACTAGAGTGATTGTTGTTATAACTCTGAATTTCACAACCTCCTGTAATTTTTTTGTGTGTTCTTAATGTAACTGCTCACATTTTTTGGGCATAGCAGTGGGGGAATAGATGAAGACCAAGCTATTAAAATGCACCCATTTGTCATGTTTATTGAGTTTGTTTGTTTTATGCATGTGTTAGGTGATGAGAGACACCATCCAAGTCATAGGATAGTACCAAGGGAGGATCTCTGATCTAGGACATTGCCTCTTTCAGTCACTAGGATAAGCAGATAAATTCCCAGATCAGCAGTCTGGGATAGGACAGAGCTGACAAAAAGCCTCAGTTTTGTTGCCACAAT
The DNA here is from genome assembly GCA_013397845.1 of Melanocharis versteri. Lineage (NCBI taxonomy): Eukaryota > Metazoa > Chordata > Aves > Passeriformes > Melanocharitidae > Melanocharis > Melanocharis versteri. Next base: position 485,049 of record VZTG01009363.1, on the reverse strand, counting down.
CCAAGCTCAAACAACATCCCAAAGGATGCTTTGGGATGCAGGGAGGTGGGCTCTCTTCCAGGGCTGCCTCAGCCGAGCCTCTGCCATGGCTGCCTTAAAGACCAGGTACTCTGCAAGTGCAGAATCCATGTAATCCCTGTCCAAAGGAGTTTGCTGCGTGACAAGCCAGACAAAGGAAGGGGTGGATAATATGGACACAACACACTCGGGCAACAACAGTGACTGTTAGTGTGCCATGTCAGCTTGGGATCCTGTCGATCAGGAAGTGCTTTAAGTATGGGGTAGGATTTTGTGAGGGAAGGCTTATCGAAGTAGAGGCAGAGAGAAAGACTTGACTATGAAAAGAGCCTATGAGGAAAAAGTAGTGGAGAAAGGCAGAACAAGAGGACAAGTGAAACAAAGCATCTGTGAAGAGAGAGAGGAATGAGCAGCCCGTTAGCACAGGCAGGAGACTGTCCAGAATAAAAGCTATGAAAACCAGTGGAAACCAATTAGATTGATGAAGTCATCAACATCTGAAGTCCACAGCTGCTTGCTGTGCTTCTGCTGGCTCCATTTCACCTCTGGGTCAGCAGTTTGAATGTAGACCCAGTAAATAGTGAGCAGAAATGCATATAAATCTGGTGGCAGCTCAAAAAGCTTTTGAAATGTGATATGAGAAAGATATTGGTGTCGCTGTTCTTGTCTGCCTGAACAGTTGTTAATATTACAGAAACCTCACAAGTGGACAAGTTTTGCCTTTCAGTGAAAGTGCTGAGATGGAGAGAGTGGGCAGAAGCAGCTTTTTGACACTGCAAGCAGTCTCTCATGAAGGAGATGCACTTGTTACACAGTTCAGAGCAGAGTTCTTAATCCATGCTGATTCATGGATTAAAGAAAGGAATATTATGATTTTCAACTAATGGGCACAGCTTCTTTCCAAACGGTACAAGTAAAACTCTCTCCTTGATAATATTGGAATGATTTTTACAGAGTTGCACTGGGATATAGCTCTATAGTTCCCATTAAGTCAGTAGGAAAGGCAGGGCTCTAACCATTAAAGCCCTTTGAGAGAGTTATTTATTTTAGAGGAAACTCTTACACTGGATGTCATTTTTACTACAAATTAATCTTACAGTCTGAGTTCCCAGCCTAGTACTTAGGGGTAAGTTCTAATGTACTGTAATTCAAGTTTTCAGGGGGTTATAAAGGAACTTCTAACATCTGAGCTGAAACTTGGCATGACAATTTTCAGCCCAGATGCCTCATTCTCTCCCGGAATAGATTTTCTCAGATTTTGAAATGCAGTGTAGAACATTGGTGTATTTTCTTTATTTAAGACTTCAAACGAGGTCTTTAAACAAGGACTTTGTATCCACGTTTGCAGCACACAAGTGTTCTAGAAGTTATTGGATACCACGTGTCTGCAGCCACCATATGACCCAGCATCTCTAATGGTTCTGAGGTCTTGTTTGCTTCATTAGTTAATTAGGTTTAAATGGCTGAGCAAGGTGTACTGTTAAAAGGAGACAGCTGGACATGTACTTTAGCGGCTTTCTTTAACACCTTCCATATGCCAACAATGACACCCGTGAAAGGAAGGGGCTAAAATGGAAACAACTTCCCTAAAATCACCTTGCACCAAAGGCTCCTTAGATCTGGTGCCGTGGTTTTATGCCCTGTATTGTCTCAGGGGCAGATTTAGCATCAATTTTGGCTCCAGGCCAGCTCTTTCTTACTTGACCTCAGAGTGACTCATAAGTGATCCATGATTAATTTATATAAGATTTAAGAACAAGAACAAGAAATTAAACAGTTCTACTCCACAGATTTTCTTTGCCTCTAGCAAATTAATCAAATGAGAGTCTAATTTGTTTTAGATTAAATGAATTCCCTCTGTTCGCTGCGTTAATCCCCAGCTGAACTGCCTTTTTATAATTCCCACTCCCTTGAAGCATTGTACTGTAACTTATTTAACTCTACAAACTGTATTTACTAGAGGTGTTGCAGTAATAGCTTATAACTGCAGGGCAAGTGGAATTTGGCATTGGTACTCAATGGGGCATGGATATTGCCAAAATATCTCAAAGCTTTTTTTTTTCTCTCTTTTTTGGATCAGAACTCTTGCTTTGCACTGACTCCCTAAAATATCTGATGTATTGCTACTCAGCTACAGTGAGACAGTGATTTGTAGTGGTTTGCTGTAAGCTCCCCAAGATAATCTGTTCTAGCATCCAAGGAGACTCTTGTAAACCCAATAAAACAGGAGATCTCTGGTGGCCCTTCCCCTACATGGTTAAATACAATTGGTTGCTCACATATGTTTCTGTTCTGCCCAGCGTTCACCTTTTTTACAGACCCTCCTGCTGCCAGAGTTCTGTACAAGTCAGTGGAATAAGAGAGCAGCTTTTCATGTTTCTTCATCTTTCTTATTCTGGATTCCCTATCTTTTGGTTCACAGCTGAGAGCTCAGTCAAATGTCTTATAACTAAGTTAGGGCTGGTCTTCACAGTACTAAAGAGTTAATTCTTGTGACCAGGACATAACAACAAATTCTACTTGATTGTCTGCTTCAAGGAGGAGTCTGCCATTCGTATTTTTCACCCATGACAATAACCTTGCCTGCACATTAATGTATGTGTATGTAACAGAGATACTGCATTCATTCCAGTCCTCTTTGTAACTGGGAAGGACTGGATTTAAACTGAAGAAAAATATTTCTAACGTAAGGCTTTCACAATGTCAAACCCCTCCTGCACCAGTTGCAGCCTCACTCAAGTATGGGCACCACGGATGTGAAAATGCAGAATTTCCATTTCTAAGATCAGCCACTGGTGCTCAAAGCTCATGAATTTCTGCCACACTGATTTCTGATACTGCCTTTAAAAGTACAAGTCATTAAAACATACTGGAGGTGTTCTTAGTATTTGCTTTCTTACTTGGTCTATATTTTCTTAACCTCTGTAATTCATAACAGATCCCATTTTCAGAGTTTTCACTAGAAAAGCTGTTACCTTTTCAACAAAAACTTAGGTTCTCCTGTATTTTCATGATTTGAAGATATCAGGAAGCTTTGAGATTTTTGTAGAACTTATGACAAAATTTTAATATTTCCAGCACTGGAACAGGGAGCTGAGGGTCAAGTTTCTGCTGCCTCCAGTGAGGACAATGCTGCCCAACAGGCATGGGAGGGGCAGGCTGGGTGCAGGGCTTTGCCTTGGGACTTAAATTTATAGGCTTGTTCGTCAACTTAATTTTTAATATTTCAAACATAGACTTCTTCTGAGGTAGGACTTTCAACCCATATTAGTCTCTTTTTCCAAAGTGCTGTAATTTCTGAATGTTTAGTCTGAGCTTGCTTTATTAATTTCATCCACCTTTATTTTCTTAAACTTGTTACATTGCAGTTAATATTTTAAAATATTATATTTGCACATGATTTCAGCAAAGTTGCAATTGTGACTGAAAGAACATTGAGCTTTGTCTGTCAAATAATATTCACAGACTTCCCCTAAAATTACGCTGACTGCCCCTTGCACGATCAACTCACAGAGACTGAAAAACATTTTATGTGATTTTTGAGATTTTAGTGAGCAGGGAGATGGGTCACCACTTGAGATAACTGTCCTTGCCCGTCTCCACTTCTTTGTTTCAAGTATCACAAGTGCTCTTCAAAATTAGGAGGTGAATGAATAATTATAATGTATTCAAAGTGTAAGGAAAAAACCCATCCCTAGAACAAATAACATACAGCATTGCAAATACTGAAAAGAGTGTATATATTTAAAAGTATATGTGTGTATAGAAATGTATAAAATGTACATATATAAGCATGTTGCAAATACCGAAATGGCCAAAGAAACAAAAATGTGATTAAAGTTGTACAAGCCAGTGCTGTTGGTCTAAGCTTGAAAAACAAAACAACTAGGGAAGGGGCTGTCAGCCTGGGAGGAAGGTCTTGGAGATGTGGTGTGGGATGAAGCTGCAGGATTTAACGGTGGCCTGGCTGTATACATCAGATACAGATCGGATAAGCCAGGTTACACTCTTGAGAAACAAAGGAGGCAATTGTGTTGCAGCCTGATAGCAGGAGAGGGCAGGAAGCTAAGGTCTCTGGAGCTGTTATCTTATTTTGTGCAGCATTTTATCTTTTGTGCAAGAGGGGAAGATCTTTCCTGAGTAGCTCGCTGCTGGGATGAGAAGCTGGTTGTTGACTGTTTATGGTTTATTAGTATTTGTCGTGTTTAGTTGGGGGGCCTTGTCTTTAGATAACATTTGTGACAATTGTGAGGGTTTGTTTGGTTTGGTTTTTTTTAAAGGTTTCTTTCTTCCTTCAAAACCAGCATCCACTGGCTCTCCCACTTCTTAAATGCACATTTGAATTGGGGGTCGAGCTAAAGGTATGGACAGGAGGCCTGCTGGCAGTAAGCAAAATGTTTTACCTGGTGAAGAATATGTTTACAGCTGTTTAATCAATAGTGCTGTCTGAGTAAAGGGTGATGTTCTGCAAAATGACACATTTCATGGACTCTGCTGCTGCTTCAGGCAAAGTCTCCTTCAGACTTCACTGTGTGGCACCTCAGAGATCAGAAGGAAAAACAAGTCAGATTTCCTGCTGCAGACATGCACGCAAATCATTTCGGCTTTGTTGAGCCCAGATGCAGACTGTATCTTTATCTTTGAATTCATCCCCTCAAGGCTCTGTGCTGGCCCAAGTGAGCTGTGGCACCAGCCAGCCCAGTTTTGTGATGCAGAGCAGCCCAGTCATGTGCAGTAAGTCTGTGAGCAAAAAAGGGGAACTAAACAGAGACTTCTCACACCATCACACACGTTTATCTGCTTTGAGCTTGCTTTTCCTCCACCAGTCATTAAATGTTCCCTTTGGGAAATACAGAAGTGGGAGTAGAGCTGCCTGGGCTGTGCTGTCCTCCCAGCAGTTGATGCAGAGGCTGGTGCTGGTGACAAAGCAGAGCTTTTGCCTTTCCTGACTCAGCAAAATGAGGGGTTGTCTTGGTGGAAGGAGGCTGAACACATGAACACAAACATATCCTTTTTTAAAAAAAAGTCATGGGTGTATTTCTTCCGCTGATGCCAGCCTTTTCCTTTGCTGCCGGAAGGAAGTGGAGAGAAATTCAGCTTCTGACAAAATAATCTTGTGATTATTAGCATATTACTGCTTGCTTACTGTAAAGATGAGAACAAAAGGCATAATGGGCTCATCGAATGATAGAATATCCTGAGTTGGAAGGGACCCTCAAGGATCATCAAATCCAACTCCTGTCCCTGCACAGGCCAGCCCCAAGAATCACACCATGTATCTGACAGCATTGTCCTAATGCTTCTTGAACTCAGGCAGGCTGGTGCTGTGACCACTTCCCTGGGGAGCCTGATATTCTCCTAACAGCCAACCTGAACCTCTCCACAACTTCCACTCCCTCGGGTCCTGTCATCAGTGTTTGCCCCTCCACTTCCCCTCACGAGGAAGTTGTAGACTGTCATGAGGTCTCCCCTCAGACTCCTCTTCTCCAGGCTGAACAAACCAAGTGACCTCAGCCACTCCTCATACGGCTTCCCCTCTAGACTCTTCATAATCTTCACCATCTTAGCTTTTATTTTTCTCATCTGTTTGAGTTTATCAGTTCTGTTTCCCATTTTTTATCGGATCTGACATTTTCATGCCAAGCGAGTGTGCATGGGAGGTGGTGGATGGATGGACAGCCATCTCCTCTGACTCCTGTTGTCCAGGCAAGCTTGACCAAATGGCACACTGGTGACAATTGTGGTTGTCATTGTGATGAGGGACACATCTGCTCTAGTCTCTACTTAGCTGGCCAAGCAGGCCTCAGGATGGCTGCCAGGTGATAAATCTGCACAGCTGGTAATCCAGAGTTCTGCTGGGGATTCTGGTTGGGGGGAAGGCTCTGAACTGCCTTCTGCACTTGGAGACAGATGTAGGATTGGAGCAGCAGAGGGGAAGAGCAGTAGCATGCCTACCAAATCAATTAAACTTACATTAATTCATGAACATGCTCCTGTAAAATCTTCTTCCCATCTTTTTCCAGTGGTAGTAGTAATAATCTGCTGCTTTTTCTTTGTTTCTCCAGACGAGTTTGCGGAGGAGGAGGAGGTGCAGTCCTTCGGCTACAAGAGGTTTGGTAAGTGACAGCAGTCTTTCGGCTTCCTTTTGCATAGTGCTTAGGGTAAATCAAATACTTGCTATGAAAAACTTTCTTGCTGGCAGCATCAAAACGTACAGGTGCAGTCCCATCATCCACATCCAGTGTCCTTCCAGAGGAAGGTGTGATGTTTAGATTTGGTTTATTTTCTTGGCAAACGTAAGGCTTCCGAAATAGTTCTGTCATTATGAAATTGAAGCCCGCACCTGAAGAGAAATTAATGTGCTGGCTGTAAAGAAAAGGGTCCATGCCTCTTACATGTCCTCTGCCCAGCTGGGCATCACTTCAGCCCCCAGGCTGATGTGCAGCAGCGTTTGTAGGTGCTCCCCGGAGTGGTTTCATGGTATCTCCTCTAGACTTGCTGAAGTTGTACCATCAGCTGAGCCAGGACATAGGCTGTGCACTCCTCTCAAAGGAAAAGTATATGGTATGAATGCATTCTGATGTCAAAAATTGTTAAAATGAGGTCGCTCACTTTCTTTCCTTTTTCCACTTTCTTCTTTTTTTTTTATGTTCGTTCACCCAAAATGGCCTTCTCCTGTGAGGAGGGTAGTGCCAAGCATCTGTGCACAGGGGTCAGCAACCTTAAAGGCCCCTGTTTTCAAGGCTCTTGTGATCTCTTTCTGTTGGGAAAACATTTCAGTCTCTGCAGTCAACAGTTTCACCCAGGGGAGGGGAATGCCTGTCCCTATGGCAAGGGGAAGGTGACATGGTGGCCTCTGAGCTCCCACAGTGCCAGCTCTGGTTTGGAGCAGCCAGAGGGGCTGATCATCAATGCTGCTGGCACCTTCTCACCTATAAGCCATCAGAATAATAGTTCACCTCATTTTTTCTGTCCTGGGAAAGCGGCTGCAACAAGAGTCACTGTCAATGACGCCAGTTGGCAAGTGGATAGAAAAGGCAGGCTGAAAATAAAAATGAAAAATACGTCAAAAATTCCTTCCATCCCAAAAGGAGCAGGGGGAGGCAGCATAAGGAGGTGTGGAGTTTGGGAGGTGGGGATCATATTCGCATGACCTTTTCTACCCCCTGAACTACTCCACTGCTCCCTGCTGTTGAGCTTTATTTTGGATAGAGCAGCCAACCACGGAGCCAGCATCTGTGGCTTGGAAAGTCCTCCATAAGGCTGCACACAGGGTTTTTTCCTACTTTTTGTTGTTGTTGTTTTGTTTCTGGATTAAGCCCTGGAATAGCAAAAAAGCAAAACAAATCTTGAGAAATAGGAAGAAATGCTAACTGTTCATTTCTGACACCTCCAAATGAGTAAAAAATATTGGTATTCATTAACAGCTATGAAAATAGCTTCCCTCTGTGTTATACTCTACCTGGCTATCCCTGGTCAGCACTCTCTTGCAGTGAGCTGCAGAAGATTTTAGCAAGGAGTGGGTACTCCATTATCCTTACTGTCCCAACAGTTAGTGTGCTGTTGGGACATGATGGGATTTTTGCATACTAACTTGCTGTCATTTCTTTCTTTCTCCTGGGTATTGTGATGATACCAAGGTGAGTTATTTCTCCCCTTAGAAATGCAAGACCATTTCCAGAAATGCTTGTGCTGTTGTGCTTGGTGGGGCAGCGTGGAGGGAAGTGAGGACCGGCAGCCTGGAAGTGGTAGGAGGACTTTTCACCACGAGAGGAGGAGTCAGGGTAATTCCACCCTTAGGAACCAACCATAACTGCCTTATGCCTCAGGGAAACAGCATTGCTGTGGTCAGGGAGGTATCCCAAATGTCTGCAGTACAGAAGAAGAGCCTTGACTAAAGGGGCAATGGGATCATGAGGCCATAGCATTGGCACTGGTGAGAGCTGTGTAGTTCAGTAGTGTCCCAATCCAAGGAGCCTTCTTTGTCCATACTATTTTGGAGCCCAAACTTCCTCCCATACCCTCCTCATCTTTCCCAGCATCATGGGGCAGCTCAGGGAGGAGCTAGGCTGACCTGGTTTCCATACATCCCTGCACCAGCGTACATGCTGTTTGACTGCAGGTGCTCATGCTTCTGTGTCCCTTGAAGGGTTTATTTCCCCTTCTTCAGAAAACCTGACTCAGTGTGTTCTCACCTCTTCGGTCTCCACCGCATTTCGAGGCAGCCTCTGAGCAGCCTCTGGAGAGAGCGGGAGCCTCATGCCTTCAGCAGTGCTGGCTGCTTCCTCACCTGGCACTGGGCTTCTCCAGACAGAACAGTGACCTCCACATCTTTTGAAGACTCCAAACTCAGTGGACAGCTGGGTCAGCATTTTAAGTGAAGCACCGGAGGTTGCTCTTGGGGCCAAAATTAAGCTGAGTGGATCAAGCTCCTGCCTGACCAGTAGGAAATGTTACACTTGTGCTGTCTCGGTGTTCCCTCTTGGCCCTGTGTCCTTGCTGGTAAAAGAAGGCAATAAGGGGGAATCCCAAGGCAAGAAGCAAGTTTTATTACACAAACCTTGACAGAAGTTTGTTTCGAAAGAAGTCCTGTTTGGCTGCTGGCTGGCACTGTAGAAATGCCAGTGCTGTTCCTGTATAGCCTGCTGGTGTGGGCAGGGATAAAAACAGCAGTGGGGTTTTTGTTTCAGGAGTCGTAGTGCAAGAGCAGTTGTGTTAATATATTGTGATTGGAGAAGTCCCTGTATGCTCCATGGACATGAGACGTGGTAGGAGGACCATGAGTCAAGTACCTTTGACTCCATCTTTTGGAATTGGGAGGTCTTGTTTGTAGCAAAATGTTCTCTGAGGGGCAGAAGGCTAAAGTATAATTGGTTTGTCAAAAACGTGGCTAGCAGTCAGTCACTGCTGGCAGCTGGGAACATGTGTCGGTCAGCATTTGGCAGGCAAAACCTTAACCAAGCTGCTTTCCTAGAGTTCAGCTGAGGAGTTTATTATTAGCTGCCTTGTTGATGGAGCCTGTAGTTTGGTTCAAGGAAGGAAGAGATTGGAAGGAGGGAAGGAGAGAGGCATTCTCCCGCAATTCTCATTTTGGGGAAGAAGTTTTTGAAAAGAGGACTGAATACGCACTGTCTTGCACCACTTCCCCTTTTTCTGAATCATTCTGTCCTTCCTTCTCAAATTAGTTAATTTCTGAGAATTTGTCAAGCTACTGTATTTTTTAGTCAATAGAACATTAACTGGTCATATTAAGTCAAACATACTAAGCATAACACACTAACATACTAAAGAGCAATGAGTACAGATGCAGACAACTCCTAGGAAAATACACATCAGACCTTTTCTCCTTTGAGCTTGGGACAGAGTTGCTGCAGGGGGTCAGTGAGGATGAGGAAAACAGTCTTTCTAGCTCACTGATGCTGTTTACTTCTTTTCAATGGATGCTACAGATGTGCAGGGATGCTGCCAGAAGTTGCTCAGCTGCAACGCCTCCAGATTGCTGCACTGAAAAAGTGAGGAAGCGTGTTTCTTATCCCCAGTTACTTCATCTTCAACCCCATTTCTCAGGCTGTTTTAAAGTTATCTGCTCCAGATGGCAAGCTAAGCCTCTCCGCTGGTTTTCCTCTACCAGATTGCCACCAGTGTTAGCTCTTTCATCAGTCAGTGTCACTGGCTTGCACCAGCCCATTCACAACTCACTTTGGGAAAGAATGAATGAGGAAAGGGCAAAACTTCCTTTCCAATATGATAGACTTTGGGGATGCTAAATCTCAGGCATGAGTGCTCAGACTAGTTTCTAGATGGTAGACAGAAGGATGAGATCTCCTTCTGGCAGGGTTTCACTCTTTCCTCTGAGATTTGGGCTCCGGGCATCTCCACAGGCGAGGGAATTGAAGGGATTAAATAGACTCCAAGGTAAAAGATCTGGTCTTCCTAACTCATGGCATTCTGAGGTAATAGATGTAGAATTCATTGTGCATTTTGTTTCTTTATGTTAATGTTTAAGAACTTAAGATCTGCACTTTAATAAATAGAGTCTTTAATGTAGAAATTTCACCGTGAAATTGCATAATTCGAAGCTACAGTACAATATGGAATTGCTGAAAGCAGAGGAGATGGTCTTTGAACTGTTGCGAAGCACACTTGTAGTATTTTAGAAAACAGACTTCAAAGCAATGAGCTGAAAGCCCTGCTGATGAAGAGAAGCTTCCCAAGGAATCAGAAGATAGGAGCAGTACACTGTAGATAAGTGGAAGACTAAACAGCTTGAGTAAGATAATTACCCTTTGCCCTTGGCAAACACAGCCAGCATTGGAGAGTGTGAGCCTGTTCTCCACAGAAACACCCATCTTGGTCACCCCCATGCTCTAGATCGTGAGTCAGGAAACTCCTCACCTTCACCTCCCCTCTTCCCTGCTGAGATGTCGGTAAGGGACAGTCTCTCATGTCCCCAGGGAGGTCCAGTGTGCACCAAGGGGCTGCTCCTCCAGCATTCCCCACACCCCTGAGGTCAAGAGCTGACAGGGAAGGAGGGATAAAAATTACCAGGGGGTAATTTCCTTCCTCAAGGAAGGCAGGTACTTCTTTAGGTACCTTTTGTGGGGTATGTAAGATATGACTGGGTCGGGATACCCCTTCTGTGCAGTTACAAAAATCTAGCTCCTAAGCGTGATTCCAGGTGTAAGAATCAAGTCTAGGAATTTGTGGACCAGGAATGGATGAATCATCCTGCCATGCAGTAATGAAATCTGCTATACCAAAAAAAAGTGAGGGGGAAAAAAACTGGTTTAAAAACAGATTTGTAAAGTAGTTTTGGTTTCGGGGTTTTTTTTTTCCCAGATGAGTGGCTTGGGAGCAGCTGAACTGGATCCATTTAACTGTTTTCTCGCCGTGCACTGTTTATAGATTTTATACAGTAAGAAGTTATATATTATTTTTTCACCTTTGATAAAATACAGCTAGGGAGTTTCAAGAGTGTACAACTGATAAAAGCCTTATGAATAGGTTACAGCAAAAATGAAAACTAAGATACAAAGCTCTTTCAGAAAAGGGTTTTAAAAAATACAGGGGAGTTTGTGCCTATAACTGTTCAAACATGATCAAAATTCATGGCTTAGAATTTTGTGATAGTTCAGGAATAGCATTTATTCATTAACACTGCACAGATGGAAAATTTTTAGTCCTTATCTCTGGATAAATCCAGGCCATTGTTCACATCTCTGATAGCAAGCACCAAAGAAATATGTTTGGCATCAGCCTGGTGGTGTGCTATATCCTCACAAGCCTTAAGCCCCTATGGAAAAAAAAATTTCTAAGCTTTAGGAATTTGTCAACTTTTCTTTATGGTTTGTAAACGACCAGTGAGGGATTTCAGGTGCCACAACCACATACCTCCCTGGACATTCTTTCACGTGTATGCCTGCAGTGTGTAATCATATGGCTTAATAAAAAGTCACAGGGTCACTCAGACTCACAAAGCCAGAGGAAAGTCAGGCACGTTGCTTCCAGTTCGCTGATCTGGCTGTATTTGACAGATGAGGATTTTGGCTGCGTGTGTCCTGGGGTATGAAATCCCCCCTGAATGGCGGTGCCCGTGTGGCTGTTCATTTTAGGCCAAGAAATTTCATTTGGAGTGACCCTTTTAATTGCCATGGCTGGTAAGATGGAAGGGGGTCGAGCCTGCCCTCTCCTAGGGTGAGCCCTGAGCAGCTGAGAGAATCCAGCACCCTCAGGGGTCCTGGGTTTGTGTTGGGGCTTCAATCCCAGCATCAGGGGCTGCACAGGGAGGGACCACCTATGTATGGTTTCTTTGTCTTTCTTTTCTTTTCCAGTACATACTCCCAGTACTGGAGCAGTTGGCAGGGAAGTCTCAATAAATAAATAAAGAATGCTGACATGTATGCAGTGTTGCCACTGCAGAGGAACGTGCTCAGGAGCTGCCAAGGGGCCCCTGTGCTGCCAGCGTGTCCCTCCTTTGTCGGTACCTTCTGCCTCTTGCAGTGTAATGGCATGTGTGATAAATATCCAAACAACAAATTTGAAAACACCTGTCTTCGTAAAGATGGAGAGTAGTTGGTGGACCCTGAGAAACCCATCAGTGTCAGGCAGTAATAGCAAGATCCAAAAAGTTATCAGGTCTGTGTGTCCTGTGCTAACATAGTCAGGAGCTGAAAGAGCCAAGACGTTCGGGTCTGTGGGTTTGAGGCTGCCCCTCTCCAATCTGTCCTGCTGTGCCTGGCTAAAGGCACTTCTAATCCAAGCCCATAAAGAGGCCTCTTAGCAGTGCCGTGGGGACTAAAGTCATTCCAGCTGTGTGTTGTTATGTAGGCAATCTATTTTCTCTTAGTTACGGGTTTTTCCTATTTAGTACAATTAAAATTCTTGACATGCTTCTTCATATATTGCATTTGCATGCTTGGAGCAATACCTGTTTGATCAATCTCTGTCTTTTATAGGGGTGAATTGAAAGGCAGTGTGGTCACCATGATGTGTGAATTTTGCTCTGTCTTTTTTCATTAGAGCTATAAAATAGGTGTGTGGGCTGAACAGCACGTTGTATTTACGAATGGAATGAAAAACATTGGCTACACTGTAAGTGACACCTGGGGATTTTGTTTTTATTTCCCTGTAAACTAGCTGGACAAATAATGATGTTTGGTAACATCAGCTTGCTGCCAGAACACCTAGGCCGTTTTCTGGGCTGTTCTACTTCATAGCAAAATTACCTGTGAAATTAGTGTCTTGGAAGGAAGCTGAGCCCTGTGTTTTCAGCGCTTGGTACCATTATGTTTCCATGCAAAGGAGTAACACAGAAAAACTGTGGCAGAAAATTTCCGATATGAAGCCATCACGAGATGGAAGGAAAAAATAGTTGAAAATATATGTTAGTGGACTCTCCCAGCACTGCCATGGGATTGTAGAATGCATCAGCATTACTCTTGAGCTCCTCTTAAGCTTTATTCCAAATACAAATCTGCATTTGTAGCCGGCTGCTACTATACTCTGCTCTTTCCTGCACACTCTTAACTCTACGCTTGCAAGTGCTCAAATGTGTCCAGTTGATCTTTGGCTTTTCTGTACCTTCTTCGTAATGATTTCCCATCAGAAAGCGACGCAGGGACACTGGTCTTTCCGTGAGAAAGGAGGTGCTCTATTCCCTTGAGGCTGTTTTGCTGGATGAACCTAACAAGACACACAAATTAAACACATACCTGTTGTGTGCTGCTTACTTTGATATCCTGGATTCTTTTTATTTCTTAGGAAATTCCTCAACCTCTGCTGTAGCCCTGTGTGTGGTTGGTGCCTGGTTTCCCACACTCCCGGGGGAGCCATTGCAAGGAAGGTGTGAAACTTAACCAGCTTCGCCCAGAACTGAATGTGGGACCTGGACCTAGACCCAGACCTAAATGTCTGCTGTACTCTACCATCACACTCAGCAGCCCTGGCCAGTGTCCTGGCAGAGTAACACTCTGCATGCAACTACATCATGTTGTTGTACTTGACAAATCTCTTGATAATTTTCAGAGAGAAAGTTTTCTGTCTGAAGATTGACTTCCGTATGAAATCTGAATATAGTACTTAGGGTAGGAGTCATATCAGCTACTTTTAGGGATCTGAGGCAACTACCTCTTTAAAGACACCTGTCCTTAAAATGGCAATAGCAAGGAGAGGCCAATGCTGCATGAAAGGACTTCCATGCTTAGCAAGAGCATCATCATCCTGATAATTTTGAGTTATTAGATAGATAATATTTTCAACTCCAGATGTCTGTGTTATGTCCTATATAAAAGCTGGGGAAAGCCTATAAAAGCCTAAAGAAGCCTGTGAGAGAGAACAGTATAAGGGATAGCACAAATGAAGAATGGGGTAAGTATTTTAGGATGATTTGTCCTGTTGCAAACACTAACAAGGAAACAGTGTGTTGCTTTGCTAAATCAAAACCAATTCAAACTCTGCTGTGCCGCACTACAAAAGATTAGCCAAAATAAAGCTTGGATTAAAATTTTACCCAGTCTCAATTAGCCTTCTGTATATGGGTAAACCTTAGGTGAAGCAGCCAAGAGCCAAGAAATTTCCATTTATCCTGTTCCAGCCTGGGTTGAGTGAGTGGGCTGAGACTGTGGAAAGTGGAGAGAGGTCCGGAGAGAGGCGTGAGTGGGAAGGAGTCTTGCTCAGCGCCCGGAGCCGGCACGGACAAGAGTTGCACAATGGGTGCGTGGAGAGGTTTGTGTCCTGCAGATACTTTTCAGCTCGGTCAGGAATGCATCTGGAAAATCCACCCACTCAGCCAGAGAGAGAGACTGATGCCTTAAATAAGTAAGACGTGAATGTGTTTTCGTGATTCAGCTTGCGACTCTTAACGGAGGCAGCTGAAGTTCCCGTACTAGGTGGAGTGCAAGACCCAGGGATCCACTTCGCTTCAGCCCAACTGAGGCTTGTAAGGAGATTTTGTATTTAAAGTTGTGTGCAGACATTCAGGCCTAGCATAGCAGGACTTTGTGTCCTCTCTGGCAGCTGTTTCATAATGCCACAAAGATTCAGGGCAGAACTGTTTTCCTTTAAGGATATCTGGGCATGAGGGTCTTCTTAACAGGGCTTCACTGCGTATTTTTCAAAACCTGAAATTTTAAATATTCAGAAAATGCTTATTGATTTGCATTACGTAACATGTGTCTGCATGCTTGTTTTCAAGGTCTTGGTTAGGGAAGATGGAAAATTCTACCAAATTTTATATTTCGAATTAGTCCAGGAGTGGACATGGAGCTTTTACTTGCCACGCTTGTTATGGTCAATATACCCTACATTTGGTAGTGCTCAACGGCAGAAAAAAACCTTGCCTTTTGTGTTTTGTTAGTGGGTGAAGGTATGATTTCAGACCATCTGTGTATGTAGTGACAACCGTTGACTGAAATATTCCTTACATATATTTCTGCTTTATCATATGATAGAAGACAGTCTAGTTACAAGAAATAATAATCCATAGAGCCAAAAGGTATTTTTCTTCCTTTTTCCTTTGTCTCTAGAAGTTAATTGCTTCAGGTGGAAATCTGGTGTATAATGCCCCACATAGCTGGTGATTTCATTTTAAATCTGACCTGTGAGTCTCAAGTTTGGAGTGGGAAAGATCTTGTCCTTAATTAAGACTTTGCACAGTCTGAAGCCAGATTAATCCAAACACACACTGTCCAGGTTTCAGCACAGCATCTGTGCACAGCTAAATTCACTTGTCCCCAGAAGTTACTACACGTCCCTGCTTGCATGCACAGATGTTTATATTTAAACCTATGTGCTTTGTGTGAATACATCCAAATTGGATTTGGCTCAGTGTGTAGGACTACCTAACAGCACGACTTCAAAAACAGACCTGTAGGACTAGATTGCATCTAGGTTCCATCTGGAAATCTGTGCTCCAACCATTGTTTCCTAGGTCTGGAAAGCCAAAAATCTGAGAGGTGATTCTTGTGCTCACTGTATTCCAAGGCCCCAGTCACAAGTCTTCTGGTTGCCTCAAACAAAGTAACTTGTCTCCTTAAGAAAACAGGTTTTTTCTTGTTTAATGATACTACGTGTTGAAACTCCCTTGCAAATTTATAAGAATAACCATGTGCAGATTTCAGCGTTATACAAAATTTCTTTACTCAAGGTGCTTGCAGAAAGCAGGAGCACACCTCAATTTTGAGTGGAGGCAAGCAAACCAACATCACGTTCTTCTGCTCATTACAAAAGAGCTGAAAAAACTTTCCAGAACATTGATTATTTTAATACTGAATCCTGTTTAAATAGTTAATCAAGGTTAGCTAAAATTAGGAGAAAATTTGAGGCAGTCAAAGTAATGAGTTTGGTATGTGTGAGGGTCTGAATCAGCTGAAATACTGCAGGAGGAAGAAGAGTAAACATGTCTTCATTGTCTTTCTCTTGCCTCACCAAAGAGAAGCAAAGTAAAGCTAATTTTTCAGAGACCTGTCATTCAACCCTCCTTTGCTCCATCTTTGCTGGTCTCAGATCAGAACCATCCTTTCTGCAAGGTCCAAAGCAGCACATGAAGCCACATCTGTGAAAGATCTCTGTGCTTCGTGTGGTGTTCACAGCTCAAGTTCATCAAGGTTCAGAAAACTGCAGGCTCTGTGGAGATGCTGGTTTGTGGTGCCATGGTCTGCTTTTGCTTTTGAAGAGGTAATAGGAGCAAGGCAGAGGTGGCTCCTGTCCTTTCCATGTTTAGCTGTAAGTCTGCCCATTATTCCCCCTGCCCATATGGATTAGGTCTGGACTAGTCCAGCAGAAGGTGAAAAGCTCATCTCAGTAGTGAGCCCACCGAGAGGATGCAGGAGGGGAATGTGGTAGCTGAGGAAATGCCTTCCCTTGTCAAAGGGCGATTGGCACCCCATGAACCCCATAAACTTCACAGCTCGCCTCTTGCTTCAGCAGGCCTTGACTCTGGGCCAGGAGCAGATGAAGACACAGCATGGGTTTGAAGCCCTTTGCCCAGCATGTGAGCACCGTGCGTGCTGACCCACAGGACGGGAGGGTGCTGGCTGGGGCCCACCTCTGCAGCAATAGCCACATCTGCTCCTCTGCTGCAGCTCTGACTCCTGAGAAACTCGTATTCTTGGCAAGCTGCTGTGTGAAATACAGCATGGTGAAGCTGTTTTTATTCTCGGTTGTCTTGCAAAAGGTTACTGTGAGTAGTTCTGTGCTTTAATAAAAAGAAATAGAGCTGTGTTCTTTACAACAAGCCCTTTTTATTACAGTTGGTTTGAATAGCAATTGGCCTCTAATCGTGTCTCCAATGGAAAGAAGACCCCTTATGAAAGCCTTTCATTTACTACAGAGAATGAACTTTCCCATGCATGAAACCAGATTACCGAAACAAACCCACAAAATAAGCAGAAGAGCTACCAAGAATTTGTATATGTCCGGTGGGTGTTCAAGGTGACTTAGAAGACATTAAGTGGAAGTGTCTTTGTAACAGGAAGCAGAACAGCTGACTGTGAAATTAAAAAGCATCTTACGTCAAAGGAATACTTAGATCATTGTATTCTTCTTCATTTTGAGCTTGGTGATTGTGCTGATGTGGCACTATAATAATTTACTTTATTTTTCTCCCTTCTGGGAGGTTTCTAAAACAATATTTTAAAAAGAAAAATAAATAATGTCTAATATCTTTTCAGTTGTTCTTCTGGGAAGACTTGTGGTGAGTTAAAAGAAAATACTTGGTGAAGCTGTGAATGGGAGACATTTCCAGGGTGGGTGTGTTTTGAGGTTTGTTTGGGTTTTTGTAATACTCTACTCCTCTGTCTTTTTTTTTTCTTTTTTTTTTTTTTTTTTTTTTTTTTTTTTTTTCTTAGTTTTCTTAAGCATTTAATACAGGGGAAACTAAATTAAGAAACTCCTCCTTATTCCACCAGTTATGGGAGCTTTGCAGGACGATGTATTATGGGACTGTTACCCCCTTTGCACTCCTGCTGGAGGGAAGCCATGATACCACCCTAGTCCTGCAACCTTCACTCAGGCAAATTCCCAGCAAGGGTTTTTTGGCAGGCACTTGTCTGTCCTTTTGCTGTCAGATTTGTATATGAAAAGGGTTCGTAGCCTCCAGGTGACAGTGTTTCACCTTTCAAGACTGCTGTTTCCAGAACATCTGAGTTCCCAGAGGGGACCAAAGGTAGTGCTGTGGTCATTATGATCTTGTGAGAAATGTCTTCTTTTTCCCAAACACCTTCAGTTTGGGGATTGCAAAGCTTGTTCCCCTGCTCCTCCACACTGACCAGCACTTCACATCACAGGTGGGACTTGTTCCTAAAGCATCCTGCCACAAAGTGAAAAAAACACCACCTGAAATCAAATCAGTACTTGAGAGAATCAGTAATGTGTTCACGTAATTTCCTTTGAGCTTTGTTAAACAAAGTACAGTCCTGCAGAGTTGACTGGTTTTATGAAAGACATCCTCTTTCTGATGGACGCATTCCATCAACTCAGCCACCAAAATTAAGCAGTTGAGGGCACAACTGGTTTTTTGGCACTGGAGTTACTAAAGCAGCGTGAAGTCAGATGGGGTTTTCCTCCTGTCCCATGCTGGAAGTGCAGTGCTGAGAGCAAAATGAGGAGAGCCAGGCTCAAGGTGACGGAGATGCTCTGCGGCTGCGGGAAGGCAAAGCCACACAGAGCTGGCAGGGAACAACAGGAAGGGGGTCATCCCAAAACTCAGCCAGGGGACTCCATCATTGCAGTCTGGTTACTCTGACTTGACCGCTGCTCAGCAGGGTTCATATTTCTGTGCCCATTCATAAAAAGCGATGTAAAACACTTTGGACCTCTCTGACCAGCGCCTGTTGAGGCCATTCCTCTGCTGCCTTGATTTGCTTTCATTTTATGTACCAGGCTTGACTTCACCAGGGCAGAGCATGCCACACGGACACGTTTCAGGACAGGGTTAAAACCATCTGCGGTCTGGAAACCGGCAGGGTCCCCAGAGAGGGAGTTAAACCCAGGCAGTGCTGATCTGTTTCCTGCCTTTGTTATGATTTCTGCCATGTAACCCAATCTCGCCCACCAACCAGCCTGAGCGAGCCCGGCCAGCTGAGTCAGCAGGGCATGGACTGCTGCTGCTCACCTCACGTCAGCACAGCGAGCCTCCGAAATCCCTGGCTGATTTTCAGGTTAATTCTGCCCCGAAATCAGTGGGTGCTCGCCACCTTCACCCCCAAGCATCGGAGAAGAGAGCAGAGAGGAGGCAGGTGGGGGTGAAGGGGATGCTCCCCAGTCAGCTGCTGTTGTGTGCCTGTCTAGAAGGGATGTAGAGGGCTATAAACTCAACTCACTGCTTTTTATATGGGTCCTAACACAGGCCTTTAGGAAAATCCCACAGAAAATAGGTAGGGCATTTAAGACTCTTGGGTGGGGACTCTTCTTTCATGTCAACCTTCAGAATGTTAAGAACTTCATGTTCTTAAGGAAAATAGAGCATTATCTGCACATTTTTAGCCCAGCACAGTCTGTGTAGTCTTGCAAATGCAAACAGATAAAATGGGACGTAGTGTAGCGAGGGCAGGGAAGGAGATCAGTGCCATGACCTTCCACTGCTCACAAATCCAGGGTGTTTCACTTCCCACTCCCAGAGGCAGCCAGGCCCTGCGTGGGCATCCACTGCCTGCCTGTGGGCAGGGCTGCCCTCACCCTGAGCCCTATCGCTGTTCAGTGTCAAGTCAAACCAGCACCCAGGCTTCTTTGCCTTCTCCAGGACTGCCAGCCCAATGAGGAGGAGCGCTGGGAGGAAAGTCCTGGTGCTGCCAGAACAAAGGCTGATGAGTTCTTTTGGGGAGAGGGGTGGGGCAGTGGTGGACAGCACGATCCCACTCGTGCTGTGGGTCCAGGTCCCCTGGCAGAGATGCTGTGCTGTGCCCAGGAGCCCTTGTGTACAGATGGGGAACACAGAGTGATGCATGGCAAGAAAAACTCATCTTCTCACTTTGTTTTTTCCTCTTTCTTGAGACTGACATGAGCTGGCGCTGCCATCTGATCCGCTTTTGATCTTTTTCTAGCACGGGCTGTATGTTTTTTAAAGCATTTCGCTGCCAGAGCTGACCACTACTAAGAGAGAGAAAAAGCAGTCAGCAAACATCCCCATTTAAAACGGTTGGTTTTAAAGCTTTGCAGATTACTTTGCTTGTTTTTCAGCCAACTCATAAGATGTTGCCAGCAGATTTCCAGTAAATTAGACATTTAAGTCAAAGTGGCTTATTTGAAATATTTGAACAGTGGCATGGGGAAAGCTTAGGTGGAAGACAGAGCTGGGAGGAGGATGATCTGTAATTTGTCTGCAGCTCTGCCTGGTGCCGTTGAGATCCCCACAGCAGACCATCATTCTCATCAGGTTATGGTTTGTTACGAGGATTTGGGATTACCCATGCTGATTTCCCAGGCCTTAAAATTCCAATTATGCATTTCAGCTGTAGTACAGTAAGCAAAGCATTGTGGATTTTTTTTCTGGGATTTCTTGCTTCAGGCTCTTTTTGAAACTCATGGAAGCTATCTGTAACATAATTTTCTCGTAATAATTTTAATGTCTTTTAGAAGTCTGAGGAGAGTAGAGATTTTTGTGACTATCTCTCGGAGTTACATTCTTAGGTCACAGACAATTCTGTTGCAAGGTACAGCTCCACTAATTAAAGAAGTGTTGTCCCTAGCAGTGTTGAAGTGTGAAATTATTTGGGTAGGTTCCTGTCATCCCACTGTTAGAAGGCAGAGAATTAAATGATACTTGTGCAGCCAGCTGAAAGACCTGAATAACTACATTGCTATAAATCACAATAAGATCCATCATTTATTTTCATTGTATTTAGTGAATGAGAGCCAGGATCTCAGTGAGCAAAATTAGTTTCCTCTGTAGCTGCATGCACCATGCAGTCCTTTAACACTTGTCAGAGCAGCATAAGCAAGTTTGTTAACACCTGGATAGCATCAAAGAATTATTGCATCTCACTGTGAAGGTTTTAAAGTTTTGCAGTAGTAAAGTTAGTCCTGCCATGTAGTTTTGCATCAGGTTGGTATGGGATTTATAAAAATAACATTTTGTTCAGTACTGGGTCTCCTCACTGACTGATAATATTAAGAGACTCTGTTTTCCTTTTACTTAACTAGTAAGTTGGTCTTTACTGCAAGCTTATGATGGACATTCCAACATTATCATTGCAGTATTATTAATTGTTTTAGTGAATAATAGAGATGTTTAATGTGGTCCTAGATGACTGGGTGATAAAACAGCTAATAGTTAAAGTTTATTTTATGATCATTTATGTTCTGAAGCAATATCAATCTCCTCTATATTGGATAATATATATTATCCCAGTATGTATATTTCTGATATTTTCTTATCTTTTAATGGGGAAAACCTTGTAAGAAGCAGACTGAAAATGCAGAGTTTACTACCTTGCACTTCTGTTTTCCAACTATTTTTATGTGCCAAGGAACCCTGTTAGTTACTTGCTGTTATGCCCCATCTGTCTTGCAGATATATGCCAAAGGAGAAATAGCAAGGATCAGGAATGAGCAATATCTTACTTCCTCTGTTTTGTTCAAAAAGCTTCAGTGTTCACTCAGCTCCCTTGAGGCAGTCCTCTATCCTCATCTTGATTCTGGAAAAGTGTTTCTTGCCGCTTTTATGTATCTGGCCCACTGGGCCATACACGTGTCCCTGCTCTGTAGGTGAGCTGCCACAGCCACGTTCACCCTCCCATCCAAGCAGTAGCACCCCTCTTGCCCTGCAAAGTGGGGTTTCGTTCATGGGATTACTTGGAACACTGCCCAAAACACAGAGACAAAAAA